>ONZH01024139.1:0-65043 GCA_900303285.1 Rhinella marina
ACAGTACAGTTGCCAATGAAAAGGCTATATATTTTATATTTCAAGTACACAGCCGTGTACTAACTGTTCAGACGGTGTGTATTAACACCAGATATATAAAATAATTTCGGCAGAGAACGCACAGTACAGTTGCCAATGAAAAGGGCCTACTATATTTTATATTTCAAGGTACACAGCCGTGTACTAACTGTTCAGACGGTGTGTATTAACACCAGGTATGTGAAATTATTTCGCAAGAGAACGCACAGTACAGTTGCCAATGAAAAGGCCTATATATTTTATATTCAAGGTACACAGCCGTGCTGTACTAACTGTTCAGACGGTTGTGTATTAACACCAGGTATGTGAATTATTTCGCAAGAGAACGCACAGTACAGTTGCCAATGAAAAGGCCTATATATTTTATATTTCAAAGTACACAGCCGATGTACTAACTGTTCAGACGGTTTGTATTAACATCAGGTATGTGAAATATTTTGCAAGAGAACGCACAGTACAGTTGCCAATGAAAAGGCCTATATATTTTATTTCAAGGTACACAGCCGTGTACTAACTGTTCAGACGGTGTGTATTAACACCAGGTATATACAATTATTTCGCAAGAGAACGCACAGTACAGTTGCCAATGAAAAGGCCTATATATTTTATATTTCAAGGTACACAGCCGTGTACTAACTGTTCAGACGGTGTGTATTAACACCAGGTATGTGAAATTATTTCGCAAGAGAACGCACAGTACAGTTGCCAATGAAAAGGCCTATATATTTTTATATTTCAAGGTACACAGCCGTGTACTTAACTGTTCAGACGTTGTGTATTAACACCAGGTATGTGAATTATTTCGCAAGAGAACGCACAGTACAGTTGCCAATGAAAAGGCCTATATATTTTATATTTCAAGGTACACAGCCGTGTACTAACTGTTCAGACGGTGTGTATTAACACCAGAATATATAAAATTATTCGCAAGAGAACAGTACAGTTGCCAATGAAAAGCCTATATATTTTATATTTCAAGGTTACACAGCCGTTGTACTAACTGTTCAGACGGTGTGTATTAACACCAGGTATGTGAAATTATTTCGCAAGAGAACGCACAGTACAGTTGCCAATGAAAAGGCCTATATATTTTATATTTCAAGTACACAGCCGTGTACTAACTGTTCAGACGGTGTGTATTAACACCAGATATATAAATAATTTCACAAGAGAACGCCACAGTACAGTTGCCAATGAAAAGGCCTATATATTTTATATTTCAAGGTACACAGCCCATGTACTAACTGTTCAGACGGTGTGTATTAACACCAGATATATAAAATTATTTCGCAAGAGAACGCACAGTACAGTTGCCAATGAAAAGGCCTATATATTTTATATTTCAAGGTACACAGCCGTGTACTAACTGTTCAGACGGTGTGTATTAACACCAGGTATATTCAATTATTTCGCAAGAGAACGCACAGTACAGTTGCCAATGAAAAGGCCTATATATTTTATATTTCAAGGTACACAGCCGTGTACTAACTGTTCAGACGGTGTGTATTAACACCAGGTATGTGAAATTATTTCGCAAGAGAACGCCACAGTACAGTTGCAATGAAAAGGCCTATATATTTATATTTCAAGGTACACAGCCGTGTACTAACTGTTCAGACGGTGTGTATTAACACCAGGTATGTGAAATTATTTCGCAAGAGAACGCACAGTACAGTTGCCAATGAAAAGGCCTATATATTTTATATTTCAAGGTACACAGCCGTGTACTAACAGTTCAGACGGTGTGTATTAACACCAGATATATAAAATTATTTTGCAAGAGAACGCACAGTACAGTTGCCAATGAAAAGGCCTATTTTTTTTTATATTTCTAGGCACACAGCCGTGTACTAACAGGTCAGACGGTGGGTATTTACACCTGGTATACAAAAAGGGTATTGCAGGCACACAGAACCCAGAACACTAGAGCCAAATAAACTGTATTTTAAAAAAAAAAAAAAACACAGCCATATACTGCCAGATCAGATGGTGCATATACACACTAGGTATATAACAGGGTTTTGCAGCCAAAAAGAACGCAGAACAGTAGTGCCAAATATAGTTTTGTATGTAGCAGAGCACCTAATACACCACTAATGCCTCTCTCTGTCCCTACTCCAGCAGCTATCCCTGAATACAGCAGCCGTTCTCTGCAGAGTGTATATTGTAGTAAAGCTATCACTGCACTATAGTAGCCCTGATAAGGGCTTTTAATCACGCTCCTGCCTGTCCAACAGCTAAAACCTATCTCTCCCTTCTCCAGCCTCTGTCCCTGACTAAGTTCACGCAGCATATTCGTACGAGCAGGAAGAGCTGAGTTTTTAATATTCGAGGTCACATGGTTTTTCCAGCCAATCCATGTAGACGCCGTTTTCGCGCTGCCAGCGTGCTCCGGGGGCCTGTCATACCCCCCCTGCATGGTGATTGGTGGAAAAAGAGCGCCAGGGAACGTGGGAGGGGAAACGAATTCTAAGTGCGCCATCGCCGTTATACTCGAACGAAATCGAGTACGCCGAATAGCGTAGTATTCGATCGAATACCAGCTCGATCGAACACTACTCGCTCATCTCTAATAATGAGGGTACCTTCAGGACCCTCACAAGTTTAAAACAGAAATTTCACATCCCATAATCTAGTCTATATAGATACTTTCAACTTCAACATGCGTGTATGTTTGGTGCCGGACCTGTGAGGCTGGAATGCAGCCCAGTAAAAAATTTAGCTAGAAGCGTTACACTTGTTAAACCAATCTTCTCCTTCTACAGGACAATTTTGATTGAACAGGAATTCCCTTGAAAAGATCTTTTAAAAAGAAAAGAAAGGACATGTCAGGACTAGAAAATCAGCATCTCAAGGACTTGCGCGTTACGAGGTGATCCTCTGCAATTAGTGCCAGGCATCAATTGATACATGTTAAATGGGTTCATACAGTATATTTGATCCCCTCCAAACTACACCAAATGCGTAGTCTCCCCAGCCCACATGCACCAGAGGTAATGCTTTCAGGGGCTCCTTCCTTTCACATTATATGGGCCTGTCATATTCTACATCAATACTGGTAAGACATTCACGAGTTTATAAAAGGCAAACTGGGACACGCTGGATTATGCTCGTACAGTTAGCTTATTGGGACTGGAAACTGAAATAACCCCTACCAGAGGCGTAGCTATAGGGGGTGCAGAGATAGTAGTCACTAATGGGCCCAGGAGCCTGTGGGGGCCCAAAGACCCTCGCACCGCATCACGGGGGCCCAAAGCAGACCTCCGTGACGTCTTGCAAACTGGTAACATGCAGAAACAGACCAGGGACCAACGTAGTACTTTATTACACATGTAATAAAAGATCATGAGAGTAAGGCAGGTTAAGCAATAGTGGTAGCACTACCACAGAACCAAATGCTCCGGAAGACCAGAGGCAAAACCCAGAGGGCGGAGAGCCAGTGAGCCCCGTTCTTTACATAGTCCCTGGTGGTAGGGATGAACTGGGCTGAGGACTCCCTGTTCGCACCTCTAGGAAGGTCCCGGTACACTTGGCCGCTACCTGCAGGAATCCACAGTCAACAGGACTGGAACCCAACCAAACACAGGACATAGATCAGACAACGAGACAAATGGGAACCAGCACAGAAGCAGATGCCTGGACCCCATGCGGAACGGAACCATGGCAAGCTCAGGCACAGCTGCACACAGACTAAAGATCCTCCCTCTGGAGAACTCAGGAAACCTCTCACGGAGGCAGGACAAACACAGGAACAGAAACAGAAAGGAACTGCAGGACAGACAAGGAACAGACTAGATCAGAAGTAGTTGGCACTGCCAGGCTGGACATAGCTCAGGATCAGAAGCAGTTGGCACTGCCAGGCTGGACAAGGAACAGGCAGGATCAGAAGCAGTTTAGCACTGCCAAGCTATCAGACACAGTTAGAGCACTGCTAGGCCAGATATGGAACAGAGTGGATCCAGACACAAGACAGGTACAGAAGAACAGGCAATGTATGGAAAAGGATAACAACATCAACATCATCACAGGGCAGGTATAGAAGATTAGACAAAGCAACAACAATATTATACCAGGTGATACCACAAGAAGGGTAGATGGCAAAACCCCCTGGGTCAGCAGCAAGGTGCTACACCCAGTAAGACACAGGACAGACTGACCTCCTGGGTGAACAGCAACGTGCAACATCCAGCAAGGATGAAGACAGAACTGATCCTAAGCCCCACAGCTCACAGATAGATAAAGCTGCATAACGAGGGCACCTGATAAGCCAAACCCAGGAACAGATCAGGAAATGTTAACTCCATCAGAACCAGGAGTACCAGAACCATAGAACATACAATCACAAGTGTCAGTTCACACTTGACAGAGAATGCTGCAGTACTGGACATTGCCCCTGGCAACCAGCCTGCACAGAGTCCACTGTAGCCAGTACACCAGAGCACAAACAGAAACGCATCCATACACAGAACCTGTTCACACTCAAGGCCGCAGCCAGTATGCATCGCAGAACCAGCGTGAATGGAAACACCCACAGCCAGTACACCAAGCGCATGCAGCCAGCCTGCATGGCACCGGGGACAGGAACCACAGAGATGCAGACAACGAAACCACAAACACAGGCCACAGTTCACACAACAACACAACCAGCACCCAAGCAACCAGCATATACAGAAGTCAGCTGCACGGCAACAGTAACAAGAACTACAAAGAGACACAGATACGAGGAGCATACACAATCATAGTTCACGCAAGACACTGCAGCCAGCACACAGCCCCAAGCAACCAGCATACACATTAGTCAGCTGCACGGCAACAGTAACAAGAACTGCAAAGGGATACAAACACTGGGAGCACACACAATCACAGGCATAGTTCACACAGGCACTGCAGCCAGCACACAGCCCCAAGCAACCAACATACACAGGAATCAGCCTGCAGCCAGTACGCGAGAGGACATGCAGCCAGCCTACATGGTCACAACTGTCACAGTGAACCGCACCGTGACATATTGCATAAAATGACACTGATATTATAGAAAGTGCATATTAAGAGGGCTCTGTCATAGATTTTGTACCGGGTCCTGGAATCTTCAAATTACACCTCTAGCTGGAGGGAAGTGGCTAGGTCAAAAATCTGGCATGTGGGGGAGGGGGGTGTGGACGTTTCATTTTTTGCCTGATGCTGCACGAAAGCTATGTGCTTCCCTGCCCCTGGCCAAAAGAACTGAAGGAAGGGGGGCCCAAGCTGAACTGTTCCACCAGAGCCCATGAGCCTTTAGCTTCACCCCTGATCCCTATGAAATATGGCAAAAAGCTGCATAGACTTTTTATTTTCTTTGCTAGAAAAGTATTTGTTATTCATGGGAAATCCCTCCAAGCCCCCCCACCCCCCGGTTGTTTGTGCCGACTATTTGTTCTGTGTGTTAGGCGGAACTACGTTTTTTCTTGTCTGTAATCCTTGGTAATACTTAAGTAAGTAAGAGCAGGTCAGCATGGTTCAAAATTCTTCTCAGCACAGCATGGACTCTGCTCTTTTTGGGGCTCCTGCCTACTGGACCTCATAGCAGTGACATATTGTAGCCTGTACCTATGACAAGTAGTACATTCACATTGTTCTTCTTCATGTGAAGGGTATTTGGATGTTTTTAAGTAACATGCAGCTCAAATGTCTGCCCAGAAGGTATGCAGAGTGTAGTATTTCTCACGTTGCATCGGTGAACTTGATTGTCCTGAAAGTCTTATTTCCTTTAACTTCTTGCCTTCCAGGAGCCATAACTTTTTTAATTTTCCGTTCACATAGCTGTATGTTGTTTTCTTTTTGCTGGACAAGTTGTTTTTTTTAATGGCACCATTTTATTGCATATGGTGTAGTGGGAAGCTGGAAAAAAAATCCAAAAGGGATTGGAATTGAGAAAAAAAAAGCAATTCTGTCAGTTTTATAGGTTGCGTTTTTACAGTGTTTTCTCTATGTGGTTCCACTGACCTGTTACCTACAGTATATTCCCTGGGTCAGTACGATTACAACTAGAGATGAGCGAGGTTATGGACAATTTGATTCAGCTGCTTCGCCGAATTTCACAAAGAAATCACACAAATTACTTTGCCTCGAAGTGCATTTCTTTGTATGTAGCAGGCACAATGAAGCGGAACGGCAATGTTACTACCCTCAGTCATTGGACCCCTCAGAGGCCGTATTCATCTCTGAGATTAACATTGAGGGCTTTTAGGGGTTAATACAGTAAAAAAAACTCACCATATATATTTAATCTCAGGGAGGCCGTCGCTGCCATCTTGATTGAAGACGGCCGGCATGCTGATGTCATACGTCAAATGCACAAATGCCAAACATGAGGGAATTTGGCTTCGCAGGTGATCAAATTTTTCCAGAAATCTGGATCGAAGTCCACTATGGATACTTTGATTTGCTCAACACTAATTACGACAATACCACATTTATATAGTTTTTAAAATTGTTTTATATTTATGTTTACGGAGCTATATGGGGGCTCATTTTATTTTATTTTTTTGTATTTTTCTTTGACATAGTTTTGTGTATGACTTTTTGATCACTCTTTATTCAATGTTTTTTGTGGGTGGATAAAGTGATGAATTGGCCATTTTGATTTTTTTTTTATCAATTACCATTCATGTTTCATAACGTGAAGTCAAAAGATTTGAGAATAAATAGGCTTACGCAGGCTAAGTGATAAAATATATTTACTAAGTGTGATTAAATAGGTAAAACAGACAAATCACATATAGAGTAATAAACGTCAATAATCATCACTGGCCTACCCAAACAATATGCAATATTAGAAGAAAGAAATAGTGTTTCAATTCACCCCACCTATATCAAGTTCATAAATGGAATGTCAATTGACTATCCATGTGCAGCCAAGTTTTTATGCTTTCAGCCTCTCCTACCAAAGATGTCCAGTGTGTAGCACGCATGTCTCCGAGATAAGCACTCATGAATTTCTCAGCACAATGGGGTTTGGGGGGGTTTGTGCATGTTATCTATCAACTCACTACATTGCAAGGAATATTATTACACAGAATATAAAAGGGGACTGAATTAAAGGGAACCAATCAGTATTCAATTCTATATGTAAAATACCCTTACAACACAGTTCACCATACAGGATAAGGCTCCATTCACACGTCCGCAAATGGCGTCTGCATCCGTTCCGCAATTTTTCGGAATGGGTGTGAACCCATTCACTTTCAATGGGGCCGCAAAAGATGCAGACGGCACACAGTGTGCCATCCGCATCCGCACTTCCGGTCCGCGACCCCGCAAAAAAATAGAACATGTCTTATTTTTGTCCACATCCACGGACAAGAAAAGGCATTTCTATTATAGAGCTGGTCATGTGCGGTCCGCAAAATGCGGAACGCACATGGCTGGTGTCCGTGTTTTGCAGATCCGTAATTTGCGGGTCCACAGTGACACACGGACATGTGAATGGACCCTAAATATATTTCCATTTTAATATTTTGTTCTTTTTTCGATGCGGCAGTGCAAAATACCTTTATTTTTTAGTATTTATTTTTAATATGGGGAAAGAGGGTTATTTGAATTATTATATTTTTTATATTGTTAAAACCTTTTTTTTTAATCCATATTCATAGACTGCAATGTATTATCATTATGTTTCTATGGATCTCCATAGGAAGTGTCACTGTGATAACCGTGGATTCTTAAGAGGGATCAAGGGTCTTAAAGCTGAAGATCTTTTCAGCTATATTCAGAATCATAAGTGTTGTGAAGTATCTTGTCCTCCTGTGTTATAAGGACAGGTTTTGTGTGTATTAATAGGACATACTAATTTCTCCTGATGATTGCTTCCCAGACAAAACGAGACATTATAACTAATGAAAGGTATTTGGTAATTTATTCATAATAAAATAATATTTAAAGGGATTCTCCGGGAATTAAGAAAATGAAAATACTTATATATTACTTTATTATAAATATATTCCCAAATACCCTTAATTAGTTATAATGGCTTGTTTTATCTATGGAGCGATCATTAGGAGAAACAAAATGGCCTCTGTCCTATTAGTACACACAAAACCTGTCCTTATCACACAGGAGGACAAGTTACTTCACAACACTGAGATAAAGAGCTGCCTCATCCTCCTCTCTGCTCTGTCGGAATGGAAATGAGAAGGAGACATGAAGTACAGAGAGGAGGGTGGAGGTAATGAGCAGCAGCACTTGTATGCAGTCTCCATTACCACAGTCTGTCCTGTCCATCCTCTCTGTACTTCATGTCTCCTCTGAACTAAATTCCCCAGAGATTCAGCTAAAGATCTTATCATCTGTATTCAGGATCATAATCCCTGACAAGCAGAGAGAAGGATGAGGCGGCTCTTTAGCTCAGTGATGTGAAGTAACTTGTCCTGCTGTGTGATTAGGACAGGTTCTGTGTGTACTGATAGGACGGCGGCCATTTTGTTTCTCCTAATGATCGCTCAATTGACAAAACGAGCCATACTAATGACTAAATATATTTGGAAGTAATATTTAAGTATTTTCTTAATTCCCGGAGAACTCCTTTAAGTATTTTTAGTAAATGTATTTTATTACTGTAATTCCCGGAGAATCCTTTTTATGACAATAAAATGTGTTGCACTTTAACAACTGACTCTGCTTCTTCTATCATAACCAGCCTCCTAGTTTCAGGGTCTGTATCAGAAAAACTGGGGGAATGGCTTGATGATCTTTTTTATCCCTTGGCTACACAAGTACCTGGCTATTTACAAGATTCTAAAGAGGCGCTAAAGATCATGAATTCTGCACAGTGAGATTGTCTCCTTATATTCATCCATCCCCCATGGCCAAGCTGTGGCGGAGCTTAGTCACCATCTCACTCAATATAGTGCTTATTCTCTGGAGCCTAGACAGTATATCCTTGGTGTGACTATCTTTTTTCTTAAAGAGGACCTCTCACCGCTGATGGCATGTCTGTCAATAATTAATAGCTTCATCCATTCCCCGTGTAATAACGATTCTGGAGCATCTATTCTTATGGCTCTATGTTGTGCCATTCCTTTATTATTTCCACTAGACGTTATGAATGAATTGCTAGCAGTCTGCAGTAAGGGTACAGAGGGGAGGTGACCAGTTGGGGGTGTGTCCCTGCACAGACTGACTCTATCCAGTCAGCGCTGCCATTTTCACACTGTACAGTTACACCCCTCAAACTGGTTACCTCCCCTCTGTACCCTTACTGCAGACTGCTAGCAATTCATTCAGAACTTCTAGTAGAAATAATAAAGGGATGGCACAACATAAAGACATAGGAATAGATGTTCTAGAATTGTTATCACATGGGGAATGCATGAAGCTATAAAAACAGGCATGTCAGGAGCGGGGAGAGGTCCTCTTTAAACACAGTTATTTTGCTTTTGATGGGGTATTCTATCTTCTGGTGCTTGGATGTCCTATGGAAGTGAAATGCACACCCACCGTTGCAAATGTATTTGTTCCTTGGTGGGAGAAGCATATGGTCTATATTGACCATAATCCATATCATAACGCCATTACATGGTATGGAAGGTATATAGACAATATGCTCCTCATTTGGCAGGGGGTAGATTGGAGAATAAAATCCTTTCTGGATTATCTGAATGACAATAACCACCACTCAACCTCTTCTATCACATTTCTAAACATAACAGGCACTATTAACTCTTCCGTCTTCTGGAAACCCACATGAGGCAACTCCATTCTACATGCCATGAGCATTCACCCCAAACACACCATCAACAATGTATATCTGAGCAGTCAGATCATGCTCAAGTCCTGAGTCACTGAGAATGTCAACAGGGGATGTCAAACAATCGATGCCCAAATCTAGATTATCAGTCAGCAATTACTACACTCAAATGATAAAAACTACCACATTCACATCTCTGCAAACAGGCTACAGCTACCCTATTAAAACTCATGTTTAGGCCCCATTCACACGACCGTGCCCGTGTTGTGGACCGCAAATAGTGGGTCTGCAAAACACGGGCACCGACTGTGTGAACTCCGTATCACAGTGCGGACCCATTGACTTGAATGGGTCCGCGATCCACAAGATACTGCAAAAGATAGGACATGTCCTATCTTTTGTGGTACGGAGGCACGGACCTGGATGCCCACGGAAGGGCTTCCATGTGTTTCTGATGGCTTCCAATCTGTGCCTCTGCTCCGCAAAAGATAGGACATGTCGTTGTCCCTTTCAAGTCAATGCTCATGGTGACCATATGGTCGTGTAAATCGACCCTAATGGTAACGGCACGTATGTTGCATACAATATTATCTGCATGGATGGTAAAGAGCAATACGTAGGTTGCACACTATGACCGTTTAAGATGTATATTAGCAAGTACATGTAGTACTGTAGCATGTTCAGACTCAAAGAATTATAACTGCAACATGTCAGATGTATCACAACACTTTAAAGACAGACACCAACGAAAAATCAGTAAAGGTTTAACAAACCACAGCATGGATAGGATTAGAAAAAAACATTTACTAGCATGTGAAGCGTACTGGATTTTTAACTCCTTGAGTCACAGAGAATTTTTCATTTCTGTGTTTTCATTTTTCTTCCATGTCTTCCCGAAGCCATAATGTTTTTATTTTTCCATTCACAGTGGTAATTCATCATGAAGCGATTTTTTTATTTTTTTTTTATTGTGGGATAAGTTGTAATTTTAAATGACACAATTTAGGGCTTGTTCACACATCAGTTTTTTGATCAGTTATTTCCATCAGTTACTGTGAGCCAAAACCAGGAGTGAAGCCTACACAGAGATCAGGTATAATGGAAAGATTTGCACCTGTTCTGTGGTTTTTACCCGCACCTGGTTTTGGCTCACAATGACTAATGTAAATAACTGATCAAATAACTGATGTGCGAACAAGCCCTTAATATTGCATACAATGTAGTGGGAAGTGGGGAAAAAATTCCAAAAGGGGTAAAATTGGAAAAAATGCAATTCCGTCATAGTTTCAAGGGCTTTGTCTATATGGCGTTCCCTATGCAGTAAAACTGACCTGTGATCTTCATTCTCTGAGTCAGTATGATTACTATGATACCACATTTATATACTTTATCATGTGTTTTAATACTGAAAAAAAAATAAAAACTTTGAAAAACATAATTTTTTTTCTTTTCATCACCATATTCTGACCCCCATAACCCTTTTATAGTTATGTCTACAGATCTGTGTGAGGGCTCATATTGTTACAGGACGATCTGTAGTTTTAATTGATACAATTTTGGAGCGGGTGTTTGACTTTTTGATCAAATTTTATTAAATTTTTTGGGCTAAGTGAACAGATGAAATAATAGTGAATAGTTCAGGCATTTTGGGACTTGGTGATGTCCATGATCTTTATGTTTTTTTATTGTTTTTTTTTTTTTATTTTAATTCTGGGGAAAGGGGGGATATTCCTTTTTTTATTATTATCATTTATTTTGAATTTCTAAAACATTTTTTATTTTTTTTTAAACTTGGCCTTTTCATTGTGCTTTCACTAGTACACTTTGCCACAGCCTGCACTGTCATGATGTCACTGACGGCTTAGTATGAAGGACCTCTGTGGGTCCTCATGGTCACTACCTTTCATGGATTCTCCATCCACCCAATGTGCAGTAAGCATGTTACACAATGCATTGCCCAACAACACTTTCCTAGGTTCAGACCTTATCAGAAAAAGGTACAGTTTCTTTAGGAAACCCTCACTATAGAGGATTCCTTCCAAGAATATGTTGGCCTTTATACAGTCCATTTCAACCAGTCCTCTAGTTCCATCGGTCTTTAATAAACAGGTCTCTCATTAGCCCTCAGGACAGCCAGTCCCTCACTGACCACATTCCAAAGACTGTCTGGCACTCAGAAATATTTAGAACTTGCTCTTCTTTATTCACAACCCATAAAAACAGTCCATCAAAACTTATCACAGCTATAACTGTCACTATAAGGGGAGTAGTGAGCCCTGTCTGAAGCCCCAACCTCTGTCCCTGCCTACTTACATGTTCTATGTAACGGCGCGTAACTGGGCGACAATCCCTAGCCTGAATAAGTGCTGGGGGCGTAAGGGAAGGGGAACAAGAGGAAAATACAACAAACAAAGACAGAACACAAACACAATATCGGAGGGTCAGCAAGCCGAAAGTCGTACCAGGAAGTCACGTCAAAACCAGGGGAGAGAGCAAAAGCAAGGTCAAAAATACACCGCATACATATACATAGCTGAAGCTCCTCCTGCCTGTCGTCAAGGAGATGAGGAGGACGCCGGCCGCACAGAGACTGAACACGCACCGGGTCCTCCCCGCCCCTGTTGTTGTGGAGACGAGGTCGCACATCTCGTCCTCGCTCCTGAACAACAGTGGGAGTCCGGCGGCGCTGCACGGAGGAAGCACGCCGCCGGCTCCCTGTGACAATAAAATTAAGTTGGAGTGGGGTCCATGCACTGAAATTAACTACAAACCATCATTAGCTGGCTTTCTTTGAATGGTTTGCAGTCCCTTACAAACTTTTGGTCTCCAACTCTGGGCTGGCACTTCTAAAGCCCACACTGACCCAGTAATGGCTTCTGAAGTTCATCAATCTCTTTCTTACCGCTCACTGGCTTCTTTCCCAACGACAAGACTTGGGTCAACTTGTGCAGCATTTCTCAATGACTATATCACCTGAGATCTTTCCCTTTCGCCCCATGACAGCCTCACGGCAACTCCACTGCACCACTCTACACGGTTCCCCTCAAGTTCTTTGTCCCTCTTTCTGTGTCTACAGCCTACTTTCCATGGTAGCTGTATTCTGCTGAGCTCATCCTCTGAGCAGGCTCCTCAGGCACCTCATGGTCCCTCCTAATCAGCATTCTGGTGCAATGAGCAGCACCAGAGTGCTCACCAGAACGTCAGCAATGGAATTTTATTGGTGCTTGTGGTGGCATCCAACAATATTGCTAGTCATAACAATCAACAAGGTGCACAACAAATGGGGGGCATACAAACAATAAAATAAAGTCTACCATATTCTACATACTGGACCTGTTGGGGTTTGTTAGAAGGCTCTTCCTAAAATTAGGTGATGATAAGGAACCCAGCAGCAAATGAGAAATGAAGAATTACCTAATTTTGCTGGAAATGTATCTGTTGGCCATGTGATGTATGGATACACTAGGGCTGCGATGGCCAAATTCCGGTACTCCAGCTGTGGTAAAACTACAACTGCCAAGATGTAAACTTGTTTGGCTGTTCTCGGAACTCCATAGAAATGAATGGAGCATGCTGGGAGTCGTAGTTTCACTACAGCTGGAGTGCCGGAGGTTAGCCATCACTGCGGTAGGGTGGGAGAAGCTCTTTGTAGTCCTGCTCTGCTCCAGATGTTAGATGAGGACCCTGAACAGGGATTCCATACTGTATATTAAATCAAAATTCCCATGAACATTTTGTCAAAAGAGGGTTTTCTAAACAAGCTATTCTAAGGACAATTACTCGAAAGGGCACAAACACCTGATACATGAGATTTGCATACAGCTTTGTCTCAGCTTACACAAAAATGTTGTATTAGTATAAGAATTCATGTGGGAAACACAACCCGGAAATGGGTTTTCTGAAAAACCTGTGTATAGAAAACACCACAATAAGTGCTTTGTTTGTTCTTGGCCATCGTCACAATTCTCCTCACCTCATGATTTCCAAATACACAAGAGCAGAACTAAATATATAAAGCGATCTCTACCGCATAGCAGACATTCACAGATGAAGTCCTCTGATACCAGGTTTGTTCTGCAAGGTATACAGAATACAACACAGGAACGGGTCTACCACATGTCCCAGCTTCCGTGATGAGCGAGCGGATTCATTTGCGCCCATTGAACAGCAACCCGTTGTCCAAATTTGTTTCCCAGAGAGGCCCAAGTGACACCATATTAACTTATTGGCCACGAGACTTCAAAGAATGGTCTTAAGCACTGTTTACATATGGCACACAATAGATTTCAGCTCCAAGATGAGGACTTCTCTGGACTATTTGTTGGTCCAAATAACAAGTTATCTGGTATTAAATCGGTTATGATGTCAAACAAAAATATTCAGCAAAATAAAAATGTATAGACTAGGTGTGGTGGACACTCTATGTTGAACACACCATTCAGTCAACCATTCAATGTATATACAGTTCTCCCAACTCCTGACCCCCCTCGATAACAGGTGTTGTAAAGAAGGGCTTTTTTTTATTTCAATATGCCCAATCCTTTTGCAGCTGGGAGAGAAACCACCTCTAGAGATGTATGGCAGTGGCTTATTGGACTTTCCCCATTTAGAACAAATATATGCTCGGTCAAGCTGATTATGCATGTTTGTGGTTAAGGCTACTTTCACACCAGTGTTTTTGCTGGATCCGTCATGGATCAGCAAAAACGCTTCCGTCATGATAATACAAGCGTCTGCATCCGTTATGAATGGATCCTGCTGTATTATCTTTTAACCCTTTCTACCCCGGAGGTTTTTTTTCGGTTTTGCGTTTTCATTTTGCACTCCCTGCCTTGATGCAGCCATAACTTTTTTTTATTTTTCTGTTCACATAGCTGTATGAGGGCTTGTTTTTTGCGGGACAGGTTGTACTTTCCAACGCCACCATTTAATATTGCATATGGTGTAGTGGGAAGCGGGAAAGAAATTCCAAATCGAGTGAAATTGCAAAAAAAATGCAATTCCGCCACGGTTTTACGTTTTTTTTATTTATGGCCAGTTACTTTCATTCTACTGGTCAGTACGAATCCGGCGATACCTAATATGTATAGTTTTTTTTGCATTTTAATGATAAAAAAATTATAAAGTTGGACTTTTTTTTTTTCCCAGTTCTTGACCCCTATAACTTTTTGGTATTTATGTGTATGAAGCTGTATGGGGACTAATTTTTTGCGGGGCGATCTGAACTTTTTATTGATACCATTCTGGGGTGTGTGTGACTTTTTGATTGCTTTTTATTTTTTTTATTTTTTTTTAAAAGCGACAAAAAATGGCAAATCGGCCATTTTGACACTTTTTTACGTTTCACTTTTTTCCGTATGGGAAATTTTTTTTAATTTTTATAATATGGGCATTTTCGCACACGGCGATACCCATGATGTATATTTTTTTATTTTTTTTAATACTTTTATTTTTATTTTCGTGAAAGGGGGTGATTTGAACTTTTACGTTTTTTTTATTTTATTTTTTTTACACTTTTTATTATAGTTCCCATAGGGAACTATAAGAAGCAATCATTTGATTGCTTATATCATAGACTCCAATGCACTTACATTAGAGTCTATGATGATTTTACTGCTTTCCTATGGAGCCCTATTACAGGCAAGGGCTCCATAGGAAAGCCTATGCAGCAGCCTCCTGTCATTTACTATCACAGGGGCTGCTGCAGGCACGCTCCGGCTACTCCAATCGCCACACTTGGGAGCCGGAGCAGGCTTGACCGCGGCACCCGAGGGGTTAAATGTCCGCGATCGGCACGTTAGCCGGACGCGGACGTTAGCCGCGGGTGCCTGCTAGTTGGATATGAAGAGCGGGGGGTGCCTGGTTTACTCCCATTGACTTACATTATGCTCGGGTGCTCGGGCGAGACGGATCCTGCAAAAACGCTGGTGTGAAAGTAGCCTTAGTCAGAAGGAATGGCTGTATGGCTAATATTACTTATTTCACCTTTGTCCAGTGTTGCTCTAGTGCTCTCCACTGGCCTTTTTCTATCTCACCATGTCTAGGCTCCATTAAAACCATCATGGTCTAATGATGCCACCACAGGTGATCTACTTAAATGCCCTTGGCCCTCTTTGACCCATGCTTATCCTGATCTGTACTTTTTGCCACGTATTTGCATTTTCAGCAGTGATTCTGTCGCCAACTGTTGGCTACTCTTGAGTTCCTGACAGGGTGGACATACTGCTTGCTCACGTTATTGTGATGGAGCAAGAAATGCCATGTGATTAATGGAAGTTTACATTCCAAGTGCCACACCCTCACTTCCAACAGCTGATTGGTGAGGATGCTTGGAATCAAATCCCCATCAAAGAAATAGGTTTAATGAAAAAAAATCAAAATGGCTGATTCACCATTTTTTTGTTGCTTCACCTCCCCCTCAAAAATTGAATAAAAAGTAATCAAAAAGACATACACACTAAGGATGAGCAAACAAATTTTGACTGAACCGGGTTCAGTCAGAACTTTTCTTTTTTTCGGACGACAGATAAACCTCGATATTTTCAGGTTAAATTTAGACAAATCCACTAAAACGGAGCGTAGCACCATTTTAATGCACAAAAAGTACTAGGGAGGAAAGGTACTCACATGAACCTAAGAGAAAGTAGGGGGGGGCTTCCCCCAATTGGCTCCCAGGCTGACAAACAGCTTGGCTGAGCCAATCCGTGCTGCAGCAGGCAGGGAGGTGCCTTAGCAGAAGAAGCTGAATGCCATTTTCTGCTGGTCTGTAATGGTGGATGAGTCTTACAGTATCTGCCAGAAAAATGCTCTTAGGGAGTCAAGGGTTCAGCTAGGGAGTCAGCTACCTGCAAGCAAATATTTTCTTTCATTCCCCCCTCCCACCCACCATTTTCATAGAAATCCTTTTTTTTGTGGGGTTCAATTTAATTAAGCTGCATATATATGTGATTACTGCGGCAATACCCATGATGTGCCAGCAGTCTACCAGTGTGTAGGTGAAATTTAGTGTCACGCCTCAATCCTCCATTTATGTATATTCAGTCTCCACACAGTTGGAATTTACAATTTTGGGGGATTGTTAAATTTAATTAAACCAGTATATGTATGCGATTACTACAAGACAAAAGGTATAGCAGCAATCTACCTGTGTGTATTAATGACAAATTGAGCATCAAGCCTCAGTCGTCCTTTACATATGTTCAGTTTCCACAAGGACACAATTTTACATTTTTTTAAAGTTCAATTAAGCTGCATTACTGCAGCAATACACAAGGTTTAGCAGCAATCTACCTGTGTGTATTAACAAGAAATTGAGCATCAAGCTTCAATAGTCTGTTTACGTATATTTAGTTTCCACATGGCTGGAACTTACATTTTTTTGGGATTGTTAAATATAATTAAACCAGCAGCGGGGGTTAATATATATGTGTGTATATATATATATATATATATATATATATATAATTACTACAAGCCACAAGGTATAGCAGCAATCTACCTGTGTGTATATATGAGAAATTGAGCGTTAATCTTCAACTTTCCATTTCTGTGAATTCTATTTCCACACAGTTGGAATGTAACTTTTTTTTGGGACTTGTTTATTTTAATTACACCAGCATATAGGTGATCAACACCAGTACACAGCCCAGCACACAATAGTATCTGTGAGGGATAACAAATTTAAGCCTAAATCAGTTTCCCTATATTCACATGTTTTTAATCATTTTTTTTTTGTTTTGTTTTTGGGGTTCCTTGATTATGTTCAAACTAGCAGTATATACATGTGATTACTACACCAATACATCTATCAGAAGGCCCAAAATGTCTGGGCTACGGAAGGGTTCCAAACAAAAGACCCAGAGCTAGAATGTGGGTAGTAGCAGCACCAACTATTCCACCAAAAGGAGTAGTTGTAGTAGTAATAGTAAGCCACACTTGTCCCTGCTGGCTTTGGAAAAGCACAACATTATACTGTATAGGAGAAAGAGGATGAGATAATGAATCGGATGGCTCACTCCTCCTTTTAGTTGCAGCAGGATGACATGGAGGTGACTTTAGATTTCGACACTGTGCCATGGAATTGAGCTCCAGAACTTTGGGATGGGGAAAAAATAATCATGAAAAATAAATGAAAAGAGATAACAAGTTTTCCTAAAAATTATGGGGGTCATTTATCAAACTGGTAGAACTAGTAGAACTGGGTTAGTTGCTCATAGCAACCAGTCAGATTCCTCCTTTCATTTTGGACAGCTTCTATGGAAAATGAAAGGAGAAATCTGATTGGTTGCTATGGGCAACTAAGCCATTTCAACTTTTCACCAGTTTGTAAAATTACTCCCTATGAGGAAGTGAACTTTTAAAAAAAAACTTGGTGAACCAGACCCGAAACAAATCTCCACTGGTTCGCTCATCTCAAATACACCCCAATCAATGAAAAGTACAGATCACCAGCAAACAATGAGCCTTCACACAGCTCCGTAAAAATAAAAAAGTTATGGGGGTCAGAATATGGAGATAGAAAGAAAAAGATTTTTTTTTTATTTTTAAAGTATGTTTAAAGTTTTTATTTTAAAAGTATTTAAACACAAATGTGGTATCGCTGTAAGGCTCCATTCACACGTCCTGTTTTTCTTTCCTGATTCGATCCTGATTTTTTCAGATCAGGATCAGGATCGAATCAGGAAAGAAAAACAGGACATGTGAATGGAGCCTAATCGTATTGACCTGGAGAATGAAAGTGCTCAGTGATTTTTGTCCAGCTGATTCTCGGCATATTTGCCGGGCTGTGGCCACATTGCTGCTGGTCTCTGTTATAGTTCATGGGACCGGACCGCGTTCATGTAGCTTCCGGCAATCCTGGATCCAGATAGATCCGGCAGGCTGTTCAGCTAGCGTGAAACTAGCCTTAGGCCTTTTTCACACGAGCAAGTTTTCCACACGGGTGCAATGCGTGACATGAATACATAGCATGCGTTGCGTGAAAAACACTTGCATGTTCTATATTCTTCGTTTTTCACGCAGCCCTGGTCCCATAGAAGTGAATGGGACTTCAGTGGAAAATGCATTGCATCCGCAAACAAGTGCAGATGCAATGCATTTTTCACTGATGGTTGCTAGGAGATGTTGTTTGTAAACCTTCAGTTTTTTTTACCACGTGCGTAAAAAAACGCATCAAAACGCATTGCCCGTGCGCAGAAAAAACTGAATAACTAAACGCAATCGCCGACAAAACTGACTGAACATGTTTGGAAAATGGTGCAAGTTTCACTGAATGCATCTGGACCTAATTCGCCACGCTCGTGTGAAAGAGGCCTTATACTTATACTTCATCCACTTCTTCTTTCCATTGAAAAATCTGCAGGAAAATCTGCCTCAAAACCTCCTCCAAAAAAAATATTGGGGCACATTTACAAAGAGGTGTGCACCTGGTCATAAATTAGGCGTATCTATGGCAGTCCTTTTACCTAGGTTTTCACTAAAATTTACGCCTGTTTTCATCACCTGACATGCCCCCATACCTCCTCCATCCTGCCCAACAGCCAAACATGGCCAAAACAGGCCGTCCGCAAGTCTGTGACTATTTTTCAACTAAAATGGTTGCATGTCCATTAATAAATGACCCCCTTTGGGCAGTGGCGTAGCTAAAGGCTCATGGGCCCTGGTGCAAGAGTTCAGCTTGGGCCCCCCTTCCCTTAGTGTTCTGTGTGTCTTCTTATGAGACACAAGGGTCTTTGGGCCCTCTCAGGCTCCTGGGCCCGGTAGCGACTGCTACCTCTGCACCCCCTATAGCTACGCCCCTGCCTTTGCGTGAACCTACCCTAATAGTTCCTGGTATTGTAATGGTTAATCTATCAGTTAACACTGATTGGAGGTGCTTTATCAGCTGTATGATCAGCCCTCAGAGCTTTCAGTGTGGTTTCCTCTAGTTGGAGAAGGGTGTAGATGGGCTGTGGACCATACTAACGTGAGTTAGTGTCTCCTGTACTAGTCTGTGATGTCATATGTTGTTTAGGCTGTGTTCGCACCTAACAGTACTGAGGCAGAAGGTGATGGGTTATTGGTTTTTCTGTTGCCTTTGTGGCACCCTACTGCTACAGATGAATGTGTCTTAGATGCTGGGTTCATATGTGGTTTTTCTGCTGGACCTACCGAATGGGAGAGAGTCCTGTTTTACTGCAAAAAAAAAAAAAAAATTGGCAAACAAATGCAGCATGTTTAATCTTGTGTATATTGACCAGGAACTGTTTGTACGTCACTTGTGGCTAATGAATATCAGTTTTTTAACCCCTTGGGCCTTAACACATCCATTATTTGCATTGGTTTTTGTGAGCCAAAACCAGGGGTGGAGGCTACACAGAGATCAGGTATAATGAAAAGATCTGCACCTGTTCTGTGTTGTTGACTGTTGTTAACTGATCAAAAAACTGATGTGTAAACAAGGCCTTATTGATGCAGCCGGTTTCTTTTTTTTTTTTTTTTTTTCTTCTAAATCCCCATCTTCCCAGAGCCATAACGTCTGTTTAGTTGCGTAGTTGTGTTCCCTACGACGTTGTGGGAAGATGGAGACCAATTGGGAGGGGGGCAATTCCACCACATTTTTTGAGTTGTGTTTTTAGGTTATCACTAGGTTGTGAAAGTAAACTTTATTTGGTGGGCCTGTACGATCACACCCATGTCACGTTCTTAGTTTTAATTTTTTTTTTTTTTTTTTTTTTTTAGTACTTTTGAAATATTGCTATATTCTGACCCCTGTTTCTCAATGTTTTATATTTATCCTATTGCATATAGTTTTTAAAACTGCTTTGTGTGTATGACTTTGAGCACTTATTTAATTTCTTTGTGGGAGGTGTATGGACCAGAAGTGTCTTGTCCATTTTGATCCTGTTTATTCCACTAATCACATGGGTTAATTTCTTACATTTCAATGGGGAGAGAGTTTAACTACATTTTTAACTTTTGTTTTATTTGATTTTAAGCTATTGTGGATTATAATTAAAGGGGTTCTCCAAGTGTAAATTTATTGATGACCTATCCTCAGGATAGGTCATCAGTATCAGATCAGCGGGGGTCTGACACCCGGACACCCCAGCCGATCAGCTGTTTGAAGAGGGGGTGCGCACCCTACCAGCGCTGCCTCCTCTTCACTGTTTACATGCTAGCTGTAATGGGGGTAGTGGTGAGTAGGTGTAATTACACCTCACCGCCACATTCATTTCTATGGGAAGGATCGCTCCCATACATTTGTATGGGAATGAGCCTTCCCATTGAAATGAATGGGGCGGTTAGGTGTAATTACACCTACTCACCACTACCCCTGTTACGGCTAGCATGTAAACAGTGAAGAGGAGGTAGTGCTGGTACAGCGTGCACCTCCTCTTCAAACAGCTGATCGGCGGGGGTGCCAGGTGTTGGAACCCCGCCGATCTGATATTTATGACCTATCCTGAGTTTTTGGTTTGGTGCCCAAGGCTCCCAGGAGGAGCATTGTCAGCCCAAAATGACTGCCCTATTAAAAGCCTGCATAATACTTGAGCCCAGATTTACTTGTGTGTCGGCGCCAAAAAATCTATCTAAAGTGGCACTGTTTTGGTGCATCTAGGGTTTCTACACTTTTTGACATGCAAGGGGGAGGGTATTAATGGAAAGGGCAAAGATTCGTGGAGAACGGGATGGTGCCGTTGAGCCACAATATTGCACCTGAGCCCCCGAAGACTGAACTGATCAGTATTTAAATATTAGAGGAAAAACCTGATTCCTTTGTCTGTACCATGATCTGCATTGATCATGGTGCAGAAAGGGTTAGACAGAGTCTTTCCTCAGGTTCCAGGCTTTAGTGCTGGAGGCAGAGGTGAGTCACTGTTGCCCTCTTATGGGTAATTGCGTGGGCGCAGCTTCGACACATCTACGTGTGATAATAGTTCTGTAGACTATGACTCAAAGGGCTAGGGGCCAAGTTGTATGATCAGCTCTGGGCCCATGGTACACATAATATGCCCCTGATTTTTTATTTATTCCCCCCCCCCTCTTTCCCAGCTGTTTGAATGCTGGGCCTTTTATATAAGGAGGGTTAATCAACTGGTGGACCATGGATGGCAGTTGTCTGTGGAGGAGACATTTATCAAGGTGTATTTATTCCACAATTGAGACATAAAAAAGTTGCACGGCATCTGTGCACCATAGTTTGTAACTTTTTGAGCTTCTCGGCACTTTTCTGACGTGACAAGAAAAAGCAGGGTGTCTGTAGACTTCAGTTTTTGGCCAGGGTAGAGATGTGCCTGATTTGTTACGAGTAGAGATGAGCGAACGTGCTCGAAACGAGCACTGTACCGCTCGGGTCCCCTGCGCTCGCATGGGCGCCGCTTCCGTCCTCAGGAGGATGGAAGTGGCTGCCAGCGCCTATGCTAGCGCAGGGGAGCCGAGCGGTACAGTGCTCGTTTCGAGCACGTTCGCTCATCTCTAGTTACGAGGCTTCCTTGCCAGCCTTGTTCCAGTGCAGGGAGGTCAAGACTGGTGGATGGGTCTGCCAGTCTTGATAGATCTTCTTTGTATGTCCTGAACTAAATTGTATCAGGCGACTGCAACAGTTGAATACGATGGTGAAGTAGCAACTGTCAGTTCACTGGTTTACAAATTTCCCCTGCCATCATTGGATCAAAAACAGTGATGTCATTGTGCCTACTGCTCAGTTTGTCGGGGGATCGTTGGGTAGGTCAGTTTTTAAATTGTAGTCAAAGGGTGTCACTCTGTGAGGGGAAAATTTCAGGGGCTGACTGGGAACTTGGTGGCTTGGAAAAAACCTAATGGCAAATAGTGGTCTGCAATGGATGGGCACCAGATGTATGGCCACTGTTTGCATATGTGGACCCATTCACTTTCACCCATTCAGTCTGCACCGCATAAAAATAGAACATGTTCTATAATTTTTCTAAAAATGCACAGAAGCGCTCTATAGTGCTTCTGCTCCGTGCCTCTATTCTGCACTTCTCCATGTCTTGCGGATTCCTATTTAAGTGAATGGATCGGCATCAGTAATATGGAGCTCACATGGTCGGTCCCTGTATGTTGTGGACCCACTGAAGTCCCCAACACTTGCATCGGCCAGCTGCCGATTGTAAATTTACTGTTGGGAAAGGATTGAAGGGGTTGTCACTTCAGCAAGTGGTGCTTATTATGCAGAGAGTTAATACAAGGCACTTACTAATGTATTGTGATTGTCCATATTGCTTCCTTTGCTGGCTGGATTCATTTTTCCATCTCATTATACACTGCTAGTTTCCGTGGTTACGACCACACTGTATTCCGGTAGTGGTGGTTGTGCTTTTCTTGGTGAACTTAAGCAAATCGGCTCAATCGCGTTTTTCAGAACTTCACTCCTCTATTGATCTATCCCCCCTGGGTAGGTCATCAGTATCTGACTGGTGGGGGTCCCACATCTGAGACCCCTGCCAATGAGCTGGTCAGGATCTGTGTTGTAGACTGCAAAAAATTACTTGTGGCTGTGTGCATGAGCCCTAGCACTTATCCTGGCCTAGTGGTAATCTGGTGATGGGTGTCTTAGCTATAGTCCCTCACCTTATAGCAGTGTCTGAACATGCTGGATATAACAGTCCACTTTGTCTTCTCAACTCTTTACTTGAGGCAGGTTTGAGTAGTTCTCTCTGGATAATTTCCAACAGGAGCTCTGCAGAGTGCTTCCTCTTCTCACCCTGTTTAAACAGGTTTCCCCTCCTCTTCTGGCAGGAAGCAGGACTTGTCCAATCCTACCAAGAAGGGAGGAACAGGGTGGCTGGCTGTTCCTGATTAACATTTGCCATCCTTTACCTCACTGGTAGATATGGTTCTAGCATGAAAAATGACTAAAAATACATTAAAAACTATATACAGAATTGTAGTATCCTCTGGTCTGGGGGTACTACACTTGACTTTTTCTTTCCCATCAAAATCTGAAGCCACAGAAGAATTAGGCCTATTTCACACATTTATAGCTAGATAGGGGTTCATCTGTGAAGTTGTCCTTGATCTGCAAAATTTCCAGATCTCCTACCAATGGTGCATGAAAACCATGTACCAAATGTGGTTGTCATCAGTGTTGTGTCCGTGGTGTACATGGAACCATAGACCATAATGTGCATGATGGATCTATAAAAATGGGGCATCCTAGCATGTTGTCACTGTGGACTGTTGAAAACCACTGATGTGACTTCTGCACCAAAATATCCCTTCTATGTTTTTCACATGGTGTAAACAGATAAGAAACTAGAAGATTCTTCATTTAGACCTGTGGGATCCAATGCATATACTAAGGATGTCCTGTGATAAACTGATCATTGAGGGCCTATTGGGTTATGCATCAACTAACCATTAAATGTTTCCCATTGAACCCAGTTTGTATTTTGTGATGTATGGATGCCAATGGGCTTGTAAACCAAAAATTGTTTTTACAATGGCTCTTTACTCCCTATTGCCTATACCTCAATATATGCATATGGAAGCTCCATATAGTCTCTGCCTTGTTACCATGGTCTTATTGCTAATGGCTTCAAGCTGTGAATTGGCATCTCCATTTTAAGGTTCTGTAAAGACATCATTATGCGGCTTCTGGTTATAGAAAAGAGTAAGGACCACTTCAGATACCCATAATATTGCTGCATTATAGGATGTTGTGGCAGGACTTACTCTTGTTGACCCTTTGTATGTGTATCCACATTTATAAACCACTTCCGATCTTCTAACTACTTATGTTTTTTTTTATTTGTAGTAATGGATGCCAAGCTGCTTCTAGGGGCACTGGCCTTTCTGTGCCTTGGAGGTAAGAACGCCTATGGTCATTGACATCAATGGAAAATTATGGATCTTAGTGGTTGTCATGTTGGGACACACAACCATAACTAGTCATACAGCAATGTTAATCACCATGATGAATCCTGAAACATATCTTTTCCCTACTTCAACTGTAAAGTGATAAATATGTATGTACATAATAATGTGCAGTTATAAAGCCCTCATATTTGGTCTTGTCTTGGGGCTCTGTTCACAATGATATTTAGTATGTCTGATCAGCATTTTTTTGCAGGTCACACATGGCCCCATTTATTGGGGCTGCAAAAATTGAGGACCACACAATATTGGATGTGAGACTGAGCTGCAAACTGGAGAACGTGTCCAATAGCTATTTGAAAAATAATTTTTTAAAAATCAGGCATCCGAAGAGTGCAGGATGCACACAGACTGCATCTGTATTTTGCGGATCTGTGACTTGCAGACTGGACCTTATAATGGTGTTCTTGGCAGACAACAAAATGGGCAAAATTTGAGTAATTGTTTGAGACTTCCAATTTATCCCAGAACCTAAGGGGATAGAGCCTTATACTGGAGCCTC
Source organism: Rhinella marina (assembly GCA_900303285.1). Taxonomy (NCBI): domain Eukaryota; kingdom Metazoa; phylum Chordata; class Amphibia; order Anura; family Bufonidae; genus Rhinella; species Rhinella marina. The sequence continues at coordinate 25,143 of ONZH01024139.1, forward strand.
TAATTTTTATAGTATTTGGGTGACTTCCTACACTTGACAGTATTTAAAGTAGTGGCCTGTATTAACCACCTGTTTTGCCAGAGTCCAGCTCGGGCAGTGTGACAATAAGCTAACTGGAGGAGTCCAGGCTTTCATACAAAACCAAAATGACAGCTAAAGTCCAAGCAGCAGAGGAGAAATTGTTGTAAGAAATCAAGTTGGGAATAATCGCGAGTGAAACCTGTTTTTACTTTCATTTTCAGCTGCATTCACAGCATCCCGATTTCTATCAGTGATATCTTTCTCTGTCCTGAACATATAGCTGTCATTTTGCTGGCATTGTCTGAAATATTGGACTGACTGCTTTCAAACAAGACCAGTTGCATGTTTCTAACTGCTACCATTCAGGAGGTAGAAGCATCTAAAGCAGCCCTCCCCCCTCCAGTGAGCTACTTTTCCCACTGCTGGAGCTCCACTCTGGCAAAACAGTTAGGGGGTTAAACAATCGGTGATGGGTATTAGAATTACTATCATATGTGGCATGTTCTCCAGGTACAGTATCTGCTTGGTATCATGTTTAGTGCTTTAAGAGTTAAAGGGGTGTTCTAGCACACATAGTTCCATGGCAGTTTAGAGCCAAAGCCAGTGATGGATTTGAACGGAATGGGAAACTTAAAGCTTTGGCTCAAACTGCATGGTTTTCCAGCCTTGGAGATAAAGAAACTTCCTGTAAGTGATGGGACTCCTCTTTCCCCATTACAACTCTTCTAGAATTAAATAAAAATAAATCTTGATCAGACCTAACTCTCCAAAGCTTGCTATTTGAGGACCTTGCTTTAACTGTCACTACATCTTAAATCCTTGTTTTGTGGTTAACATTGTTTGTTTTTGTTTTTTTCCTCCTAGGCTATGCTGTATCTCAGAACCCAGGCACAGACTTTGCTTTAGTTTTTATGCAGAATGTTCTCCCTAGTAGTGGTAAACCGCACCTGGAGCTTCTTCTCACATCTTTCTTCCCTGATACAAAAGCAGACATTCGACTGCCCAGACGATATTTCAGAACTGTGGTTTCTTTAACAGCTGGTGTTCCTACATCGGTTGAGCTGTCAAAGAAAATGGAGCTTTTGAGTTCTGTCAGATCAAACATGACCATCCGAATCACTTCCAACAAGCCCATTTCTGTTGTGGCCATCAATAAAAGACCTAATTCTATTGGTGTTGCAGTTGTGTCTCCAATATCTGATTGGGGAAATGAATACTACATAATGACCCCAGATTCTAAACTGGAAGGTGCTCTTGGTCAAATGGCCATAGTAAACGGGCCAAAACCAAACTTTATTACTGTCCTGTTGACTGGTTTGGTCCAACTTGAGAATACCATTTACTTATCTGGTGAGCAGCTCAATCTAACTCTAGGCCCCTGGGAATCTGTACAGCTCCAGACCAATCAAAGCTTGACCGCTAGTCACCTTGTGTCACAAGAGGATGTGACTGTGTTTGCTGGTCTTGTTTGTGGTGGAGTCCGTGAATTGTGTAATCATGTATACATCCAGCTTCCAGCAACAAATGCCTGGGGTTCAACATTTTTGGTTCCTCCTCTGCCATTTCAAAGTTTTTGTAAGTTAACGATCCTATCGGCTAGTGACACAGTGGTGAATCTGATCCGTGAAAATAACGCAGTGGATGTGATGGTAGCTCCTGGGATGGGGCAAGAGTTTGAAGTTGACTCAACAACCTCTCTACTCATTAACAGTCCTAAACCCATCATGGTTTGGTTTTATTTTGGCAAAAACAATCAGTCTGTTGCTTCTTGGATTTTTTACAATCTTCAACCAATGGAGAAGGCTTGTGTTGCGTATGCTATTGTTTCACTGCCTGGTTTCAACAACAGCGTTCTTCTGGTTGTCCAAGAAGACTCCTGGAACAGGTTAGAGGTTGATCACAAACCTTTACATGGACTGCAGTGGGGAAGCATTAACATGACTGGACTTGTTTATACAAATCTTCCTCTTGGTAATGGCTACCACTTCATAACAAATGCCGGAAAAGACTTTGGCTTGGCCACAATTGGTATTGAAGGGCCTGGTTCATATGGAATACCTGGAATATGCTTAGATAAAGGTAAGGATTGCTACAGAAGATAAGGCTATAGTTGGCTAATAAAATCTTACATGGGTTACCTAGGATTGAAAGAACATGGCTGCTTTCTTACGAGCACCACAGCTGTCTGTGCATTGTCTGGTATTGCAATTCAGCCCCACTGAAGTGAATGAGGTCAAGCATCAACTTCATGTGCAATCTTGTTGATCTGCTTTTGGAGGAAAGCATTCATGTTTCTCTGATCCTTGGCAATTCCCTTTTAGTGGAAGTTCTCCTTATGAAGACAAACCATGCATTGTTGCTTTGTGGTTCTTCTCTGGAAGAACATTACACTGTATGGAGGTATTCAGTGTGAGGTCTGCTGTGCAGAGGCCTAATTCTGATACTAAATAAGATTATGGTACTTGTTAAGGTACATAGGCCTCCATACTAATCTACAGCTTTCTTCTTTAGGGACACCTGAAAAACTGCAGTAGGCCATAAGAGCCCCTTTACTGCTGGGAACACTATCATGTGCCCATGTCTGCTTCTTTTTGCCTGCAAAGTGGCCTTTAAAAAACTTTCTATCATTCACTGGCGATCTCATCCCCTTTATCTGACATTTTTATGGCTTGCTCACCAGAAAACTTCTTAAAAGTAGCACCATAAAGGTTTTGATATTACACTTGATAATGAGCAGGTCAAATATCTTCCAGAAGAAACATTCAAATGTATTGTGTATTTGGAGGCATAGTCATTCAAAGCCATTTACTTCACGCTATGATGAGTGAGTAGCAGCTAGAGAGTTAAAGGGAACCTGTCATCACCTTTATGCTGCCTGTACTAATGGCAGAATAAAGTAGAGACAAGTGAGTTGCTTTCAGTGGTCTGTCAAAAGTGGTTGCTGAGAACCAACATCACAATCCTTGCAGACTGGGCCTGGAAAAGAGTCCCAGCCACCTGAGTCATGGTTATTCATGAATTCCTGCTCTCCCTGCCCACCTGCTGATGACTGACAGTCTTCTACCTAGTTTTCTCCCTTTCTCTCTAGGAGAGAACTGCCACTCAGCAGATGGGCAGGAGATTATGAATAACCAGGACTCTTCTCAGGTAGATTTGACTCTTTTCAAGGCCTGGGCTGCAATGATTATGATGCTGGATCTCAGCAACCACTTTTAGCTCGAGTGACACACCACTGAAATCAGTATTTGTCACTATTTTATACTGCCCTCAGTACGGTCGTCATAAAGTTGATGACCAGTTCCCTTTAAGGTAAGTTATGTCACACAAGGCAATTGATTCCATTCCCATTTGCAAAATACAAAATTTTATCGCACAAAACTATTAGATTACACTCTAATGCGAGATGCCACACTAAAATGGGTAAAGACATCAGCAGGGAGATGGAATACAATGACCCAGCTTTCATGGGCCCCTTAAAAACTGAAGGATTGGTGTCCATCTTCAATCTGTTGATCCAGAAAATGTCAGAAGACCTCTTTTAGAGGCATGAAGACATTATCTTGTTGAAGGCATCTTTTGCGGTGCAATGGCCTGTATGAATCTGTAGAAATTAACTTCCAATCCATCACTGTAAGCCTTATGCATGGAACAGTTTGTGTTTTGTGGTCTTCAAACTGTAGGTCTGCAACATGGATACCGGCTGTGTATGTGCTGCCACTTTTTTTTTTTTTTTCTATAGAAATATATTTCAATCTTATTCAACAAAACTGACAGATTAGATGTGGAACAAAAATAGTTTTGTGCATGTCTAAACCATACAGCAAATAAGAGTAGCTAGTAGTGACTTTAAAAAAAAAAAAAGTGCCCAATCCATCAAATTCCGATACATTGATGTGGTTGTCTTGACAGTTTGCATCTACTACATGAATAGTAATTCTTAGTGTATTTAACTTGGGTTATTCATATTTTTCCCTTTCAGAATACCTCCTCTGTGGATTTGAATGCAAAAATGCTATCTGCAATGTTCTTGAGAAACTTTCCAATTGTGTTTCGCTTGCACCTCCAACGTGTATGGCCTGGGGTGATAGGCACCTGTTGACCTTCTATGGATCCCACATGCTTGGACCTCAGTCCTGTCCTCGTGTCCTTATTGATTCACAAGGAGATGAATGGAGTGTACTGCCATTTAGTGTTGAACAAGAATCCAGTTCTAGTTTCACAGTACGAATAAGAGTGTTTGGAAAACTATTGGAATTCTCCAATAAACACCCTGGAATTGTTTTTGTGAGTTGATCAGTCTAAAATGGCTTCCTAAGCTGAACTTAACTCTGTATGCATGAAATACTGTCTAACACTATACACTTTCAAACAAACGTATATATTGTTTGCTTTTAACTTAGATTTTTTTTTTTCCCCCCCAGATCAATGATGAAAAGATCTATACTCCAATAAACCTCCTTATCCATAATGGAGGCATAAATGTAACGCGTATTGGATTCTTGGCCACACTTGTAAATGTCTCCTTTGGCCTACGTGTCATAATTGGTGACCATGGGTTTCTGCACCTTCAAATTGCTAGACGCTATTATGAAAGTCTATCTGGAGACTGTGTTGCCCAAAGTCCCAAGGAAATGTTAAACTCAACTGGACTCAGACTTCCTGATCTGCTAATTGCCTGCGAACCTATGACTGTGGTGGGTCTGGAACCATGTGATAATAGAAGTGCTACTGTAGACGTCTCAAGATGCCAAATGCTGTTGGAGTCTGAGATCTTTCAGTCTTGCCACTCAACGTTGGATCCAAAACCATTCATTGAAAGCTGCAAATCCAAAGTGTGTGATGGGGACTCTTCATGTTCAGCCATAGAGGCGTATGTTCTGGCTTGTGGTATTAATGGTGTCCACCTGATGGAATGGAGAAATATTAGCCTTTGTGGTAAGTTATTGCAGTTATGAGTTGATGTAGACTTCTGGCTACACTAATTCTTCTAATTCTTGCAGGTCTACAGTGTCCTTACAATAGTCACTATGAAAGCTGTTCTACAAACTGCCAAGCATCTTGTTCGGAGACCCAAGTCTTCAACTGTGATACAAGTTTGTGCTATGAAGCTTGTATATGTGATGAGGGCTATGAGCTCAGTGCTGAGAACTGTGTACCAAAAGATGAATGTGGTTGCTACTGGCAAGGTAGTTATCATCCGAATTGGGAAGAATTTATTGAAAAAGATTGTAAGATGGAGTGTAGGTGTTCTGGATCTAATATGGAGTGCCACCAAATAGAAGGTTGTCGTGGGGGCAATATATGCAAATTAAACTATGGTTTGTGGTCCTGCCAACCAAACAAACTTTGTGTCATGCAGTCTGTATGGTGACAGCCACTATATTGCCTTTGATGGTGAAGCCTACAACTTCAATGGGTTGTGTGATTCAAAAATGGTAGGTGTCTGCTACAACAATTCTGGTCTGGAAGCTTTTGAGGTCCACATCGTCCAAGAACCATCATTGGGATCATACATTAAAGCCATTAAAATCGCAGTGTATGGAAAAACTATAACCTTCAGCCCATATTTCAATGGAAAAGTAAATGTAAGTATTGTAGGTGACATGTATGGTAATTAAAGGGGTTCTCTGGGAATTAAGAAAATTAAAATCCATAAATATTTATTATAAATATATTCCCAAATACCTTTCTTTAGTTGTCTCATTTTGTCTAGGGAGCAAAGATTAGGAGAAACAAAATGGCCACCATCCTATTAGTACACACAAAACCTGTCATCACACAGGAGGACAAGTTACTTCACAACACTAGGGTAAAGAGCTGCCTCATCCACCCCTCTGCTCTGCTTGTCAGGGATTGATACAGCTGATAAGACCTTCAGCTGAATCTCTGTGGGAGTAGAGTCCATGAGGAGACATCTGAAGTACAGAGGACGGACAGGACAGACTGGTAATGGAGACTGCATACAAGTGCTGCTCATTACCCCCACCCTCCGCTCTGTACTTCATGTCTCCTCATGAACTCCATTCTTAGAGGAGGATGAGGCAGCTCTTTACCTCTTGTCCTGTATGATTAGGACAGGTTTTGTGTGTACTAATGGGACAACAGCCATTTTATTTCTCCTAATGATTGCTCCCCAGCAAAATGAGCCGTTATAAATAATGAAAGGTATTTGGGAATATATTTATAATAAAGTAATTAAGTATTTTCATTTTCTTAATTCCCAGAGAACCCCTTTAATGGCCTTTTATCTTAATCTTCTGATGACCACTGCTTAAATTTCTGACTTTCTAGGTGGACGATACCTTGTTTCATACTCCATACGTAGTTGGTACCAGTTTTCAAATCTATAAGAGTAACCTTGGTGCTGATGTCCTACAGACTGACTTTGGATTGATGGTTTCTTTTGACCACATGAAGCGCCTTCTGATCAAACTGCCAGATTCTTATTTGGGGTCTGTTTGTGGACTGTGTTCTTCCATGACCAACCATGTGTCGAATGAGCCTTCATGCATGCAGTATTGTCAAGGAGTCTGTATTAACTCTTCCAATGAGTTTTATCATACTGACGCAAACACATATTGTGGAATAATTTACGATTCTCAAGGAGCCTTCAGAGATTGTCATCAGATGGTTAATCCAAACCCTTATTTTGAGGCATGTGTTACTGATGTGTATTCTGGTATCCCTTGGTGCACAGTGTTGTATGCCTATGCTGCTGCATGCCAGGAAGCTGGTACGGAAGTCTACCCTTGGAGGCTTGAAATGCTTTGTGGTAAGAAGCAACTATTTTCCATAGAACCTTTAAAGAAAAATGTTTTCCAGGAGTTAAATACTGATGGCCTAACTTTGGAATAGGTCATCGATATTTGATCGGTGAGGGTCCAACTCCCAGCAACACCACTGACTGTTTGTTTGAAGAGGCTGGGGTCTCTATCAGCCAAATGGCCTATTTGCAGCGCAGTCTCATTTGAGTAAATGACCCCAGAACAGCCTCTATCGAAGGTACAACACTGTGTGTGGTATGCTGTGAGTGGACCACGGCCTCTTCAAACAGCTGATGGTGGGGGTTCTTGGAGTTGCCACCCACTGATCAGATCCTGATGACCTATTCTGGAAAATTCTAATAGGTAGGGTAATTGGGAACCTAGATCTATCCCCCAACTTCAGGATAACCAATGCATAACATTGCCCTATGCTCATCAGCTGGGCTCGCACCGAAGTTCTCAAAAGTCGGGAACTTTCTGATGAGCCCTGGGCCTGACATTTTCCAGGAGGGGGGGGACGAAATGGTTACCTTCTTTACATATTAAATTCAAAGTCTGATGGCATCTCCTAAAAAATGTGGCATCAATGTCTGAGATGAGAATAATCCTTTTAAGTGGGAAAAGTAGGTTGTAGCCTTAAAGGGGTTATCCAAGATGCAGTCTCCACTTCTGGTACTATGTGCTGTACAGTTGGCATGTGATTTACATGTGAGAGTCTGAATCTCACACTAGTGCTTTAGTGACTGATTCAGACTCACACAGCAGGTTGCAATCCCTGGCTAGGATCACATACAGAATGTACAGCACATGATCCCAGGAGTGGCAGCCACACTGGATTGTGACCGAATCTCGGAAAACGCCTTAAGTGGTTGAGATCAAATTGTCAACAATTGCATAGAAATGTCACTGTTTCCACACACACACGCACACGCACACGCACACGCACACACACACACACCAGTCTAAGGTCCTTTTGGCTTAGCATGGAAGGTGTATTTAAATCACTGCATTGGAAGTGGAATGGTGAAGCTGGCTGCTGACAGCTTCCATATTCTCGATTGCATTGAACACCATCTGCATCCTGAGGACACAGATCACTTGGAATCAGGACATGCAGGGGTCTGGACAGCTGGCATCCACTGTCCAAATTCTGACAATCAGTTAAAAACTCCTCTAAACCCTATTGTACCTCTTGCTAAATTTCACTTGACTGGTACTTCATGGTTGATTTCTTGCATTTTTCAGGTTACAGCTGCCCAGCAAACTCCACTTATACTAGTTCCCAAATGTGTGCATCCAGCTGCAACCCTACTTGTAATATCACCTTACCCTTAACATGTTCCCTTAAATGTCAAGAAGGTTGTCAGTGTGATCAAGGCTACATCATTAGTGGTGACAGATGCGTTCTTCCTGAAGACTGTGGATGTTATATGGATGGCAAGTACTGGCCACGTGGTGACACCTTCTATAATGATGACCAATGTCAAAATCAATGTTCCTGTTTGGATGGTGAGGTTATCTGTGAGAGCCATAAGTGTTCCTCAGAAGAACAGTGTACCATGGTTATGGGCGTCAGAGCTTGCTATCCTCTATCGTCAACATGTTTGGTGTCAGAAAAATCCTACCGCACCTTTGATGGCATGAGTTACCCTGCCGGTAAAGACGGTCTATTTGTGATGGCCGTTGTAATGAGCACAGAGAAAGTGGTAGACTTTGAAGTCCATCTGAAAATGAGCTTATTGAGTGGTGACTTGCCAAGTGTTCAAGAAGCCATTCTGAAAGTATATGGATATACAATAGTCTTGAATCTGTACAGTGACGGTCTTGAGGTAAGTGCACTCTGTAGGCAAAACAAGACTTTGAATCCTTGGTATCAGTTTTAGTAGGATGTATCTACTGCGATAATTTTACACTTAATTTGAAACCTTCACCTACAGAATTTAATTCTTCCCTCTACAGGTCAATGGTAATCTGACTCACTTTCCAGTTGACTTAGAAAACCAGATATTTGGGTATGGAAATGCCTCGCACACAGTGGTAGAAACTGATTTTGGTCTCCAGCTAACTTTCAATTCTTCCATGGTCTCTCTTACCATCCCTGTAGCTTACGCAGGGAAGGTTGATGGTCTATGTGGCAATGCTAATGCACTGGCGAGTGACGACTCTGTTATGCCTATAAGTTCTCAGTCATCCTGGAGATCATATGCGGAAAATCCCTTTAATGAGACCCTGGGTGAGGTTTCCACCAGTTTCCCTGTGTTTGATACCAAAAAGGACTGTGAACTTGTAATACAAGCTGAAGGACCATTCCGAGACTGTCATGGCCTCCTTGAACCTCAAGGCTTTTATAACAACTGTTTAGCTGCTAAGAATTTGAACTACATGCACTCAGTATGTGCCAGCCTCAAGAACTATGACATTGCGTGTCAATGGGCTAGTGCAACAGTTCACCAGTGGATGAATCTGACCTATTGTAGTGAGTTTACCAAACACCAGATTGTACTGTGTATGCTAGGCTTGTTTAGGCTTGTACTAACAATCTCCTTGTTTTAATTTACAGTTGATAACTTCAGTTTGGCAACTTCAGCATCCCCCTCACCAGTAACAGATCTGATATGTCTTCCTAATGTGGTCCCATCAGCATGCTTATCGTTGGATAAAACCAGTTGCTTATTCCAAGCTCTGAGAAACTTTACTGGGCTTGATGGAGCAGATTTTCAATCTTCCACAGAATGTAGCTTGACTCTGGTAGAATTCTTCAGTAACAATACAGAAATGGACCCTTTTTTGGTCTCTCTTCATTATGACCTTCTTGGGAACTATAGTACAGAGAGTCTTCATGTTGAGGTGTTTGGGCTGAATATTGTCTTACCATGGGATTGGCAAAATGGTGTATGGGTAAGTGGAGCTTATCTGCCTTTATAATATGGTTGACAGTCCAACCAAAGGATAGGAGGGGATGTGAATTTTAGAGGAAGACTCGGATTTTTAAATTTTCATAACAATTAATGTTTGCTTTTAAGGATTCAGCTAAACACTTTAAAACAGTCCTCTGTACCTGCTGTGACCACGTCCGGAGGTAGTATATTCCAGATTCACAGTTCTTACAGTAAAGAAGCTTTGATGCTTCTGGAGACTGAACTTTTTCTTCAGTTGGAGACAGCACCCTCTTGTATTTTGAGGGGATTTTACATGCTTTTCAGGGTGTATAAAATATATATAATTTATTGGCCTTCATTACAGTAGCCATTTATACTTGTTACCTACAGGAATACACTTTGCAGTGTAATTGCCCAATGTGGATTTAAAGATCTCCCATTTAGTTGGAATCGTTCATATGAACAATCCCATGGACAACTGATTGGTTGCACTGCAGCTCATCTCAAATGTATGGCCAGCTTAAGGCTCTGCCAGGGGCGGACTGGAAACTTAGAGGAACTCCCGCAAAAATTTTTATTCTCTGACCTGTTAGAAGGGTGCATGATGTAATCTGTAGTGAATGTCATTTTATTAGAGGCTGAAATTGAGTTTCCACTCTTCTTATTGTAGCTGGGTCATGTGACCAACTCCCTGACCTCCAACTGACCCAGGACAGCAAGCCAGTCACTTTTCATTCCTATGAGACTGAAAGCGAGGCTCCCATAGAAATGCATAGAAAATTAGACTTCCTGTCCACACATAAGGTGCTGTTGGTGGTTTAATTCAGTCACATGACACAAGAAAATTCAGGATGATATAACTCAAATTCAGCTACTGGTAAGAAAATGACATTCACTACAGATTACATCATGTACATTTCGAGCAGGACATGGAATAAAATTTTTGTGGGAGTTCTTCAAAGTGGTCCTGGAAAAAATACTAAGTGGCTTGGTTTGTAGTTGGGTCCAACTTGATGGAAGGCAGGGCCAGCAATACCATATTGTGGCACATTATACCACCCCAACAGAGCCAAATACCACAGTACATCACAACATACTGCCCCAGTAGCACTAAATACATCCTCAAAAACGTCCGCTGGCTGTGAGGAGGACTCTGGCAGCCCCCTGGGCACTGGCCAGCAGGGAAATTTCCCTGTAAGGTCTATGGCCAATCTGTCCCTGGGCTCTGCTCAAATGCAGTGTGGTCAAAGACTTTGATGCATCCAGTGCTCCAAAGTGTCCCTTTAGCATATTCTAACCCTATTCTTATAATTTGTCCTTTATGGAAAAGCTTAAATCCTCTTATATAGTGGCAATACTTAGCCGATCCATACAACCCATATGGCAAAAGGACACCTCTAGAGCACTCTGAATGCTTGCAGACATATTGGAGGTAAACCTCAGGAAATGCTCCAGAAACTTCCACCATGCCCTGCTGTAAGCTGATAGTTGTAAGCAGTCTGGGCATTCTGGGAGTTGTAGTTTTGCAACAGCTGGGGAGCCTCAGGTTGCCCATCCCTACAGGAGATTAAACACTAATGCCATCTTTCTGTAATTCTCTGCTGTCCTATGTCTTCCTCAGGTCAATAACATGCCAACTAGTCTACCTGCGTGTCTCATTCCTGGCATGCTTCAGATACGTCTTGAGGGCTCCGACTTAATCTTGGATACACACTTTGGTCTTGTTATAAAGTATGACCATGACGGATTGATTCTTATTCAGATCCCCATTGGTTACCAAAGCTACATATGTGGTCAATGTGCTCAAAGGGAACCTCATGAGATCAGGATTAAGTTCACAAGTGAGATTTCAAAAAATGACTCTGAAAACCAATGTCATCTTAGAGTGGTCAAAGAGACCTGGACCAGTAATGGAGATAACTCTACCAACCCCAACTATTGCAGTATGATCTTGGGAGAAGAAAGCCCATTTAGGGATTGTCACGATATCCTTAACCCTGATCGTTTCTACGATTCATGCGAGTTTCATGTATGCCAGGAGCTTCAGAGTGGTAGAAATGGTGACTATGCTGCCTGTCGTGATCTTGAGCAGTATGCTACCTTGTGCCAATTACACTATGGGGTGATCAAACCTTGGAGGAATGAGAGCTTCTGTCGTAAGTTTCCTAACCCCCCCCCCCCCCCCCCATTTTTTTTTTTTTTTTTTTTAATAGGGTTATGCAACTAAAATATCTGTACCTTCACAAGGGCCTTTGATTTCCAGAAGCCATCTGGAGTGGCCTGCAATGCCAATTTGTGTAACTGCTCCACCTAGTTGTCAATTCAACTTATACTTTTGCATGGAAATCATAATAGGTGGCACCATGTACAGTAGCTTCTTTAAGAATGATGTATGGCTTGGATTTACTCTCTCATGGCCTATGCCTGTGATTACTCAATGATGCAAGACCTAGTGGTATCTTCTAACTGGGGTTCTTCTAAAAGGGGTAAGGGTGGGGTGTATAATGCCTTTGTATAGACTGATGTATAAATCAGACTTTGATTAGTGCTATGTATTCAAGGCAAAAACTGGAATGTGAGTGAGACCGGGCTTGGTGGACACCCTTGACATGGTTTGGTTGTCCATTGTAACATTCGTTGGCATATTGGTCATGAATGGATACTTCTAAACATAGATACTAGATTTATAAAACTTCTAATGTGCCTTTCTTTAAGCATTTGAATGTCCTCCACAAGCGACGTATGAGCTCTGTACAAGAACCTGTGTTCGGTGTCAAAATGGGAACTGCTCTGGCCCTTGTATGGAAGGCTGCAACTGCACTGAAGGTTACCTCTGGAATGGCTTCAATTGTGTTATATCTGATATGTGCATTAAGGTACGAAGTAATCTAGTATAGATTTATTCCAGCATATGTAATGTAAGATCTACTGGATGTTAGAGCATGTATTAAAGGAACACCAAACCTAAAAGTAAAGAATCTTTCCTCCAGTGTCCAAGTCTACAGGATTTTGACTGTTCTTGAAATAGTCATATGCTTGGCTGTCTAACAACTGAGGTGGTGGGTGTTGACCAAATGAACTGGTAATAAAGGAGACCATTCCTCCAAAATTGGAAACCTATTGTGAAGCTGTGATCCTCTACTCCTGGGGATTCTTAATTTTATGCAAATAAGGTTTCTTAATGGAACACTTCTCCCCCAGTGATCTGTACTAAACAGAGCAGCCCTACCCATATTGCGTTTCCATAAAAATAAGCAATTTCTCAGGATTTCTGTACTGCCTTTTCACAAAGGTATGGTAATGTTCGAAATCTCAAAACTCTACATGGTGGTATGCTTGCTTTGAAACTGATTTTAGGTGTCGGACTTCTTTTAACAATGTGTTCTTGTCCTACTGCAGCCATGGCAGAGGGGGAGGCACCTGCTGCAGCCAGATGTCTTCTAACCAGACAAAGAACCGTGAACTTCTGATACACAGATTTCTTTATAGATTTCTCAATTTTAGCTATGAATGAGACCTAATGGGGTCAAGTGTTAGAGGGAGATTACAATAAGTCTCCAACTCTTCTGCTGTGGGTTTCTTTTAATAGTAAAAAGTGGTGCGAAATAGTCTTGAAGTCTTGATTTCCTCACTGGCTATTTCATAACTTGGTGATGTAGTAACTCCCACCCTCAACCATCCATTTAAATAGCAATAGGTCATATTAACAGAAGGTGTCACAATGGTGTCTGTACTTTGACAGTTGTACATCTGCTACAGACTAACCATTTGTGTGCACTGGTAAGGTATTGGCCATAGTAGGTATTAATAACTGGCCAGGCTGTTAAGTGTCATTTCCCAGAATCCTGAACCAAAATCCTGAATTGGTAAATTGGCCCTCAAAATATCAATTATCTTACGATCATAAATTATGAAATGGAGCTCACATGACTTCCCATAATAGGAAGTTTTTTTAAACCCTGGCCTTAATAATTGAAGTCGAATGGTCAAACAAGATTTTGGTCTTAAAGCCCTTTTTATGTTTGAAGTCCTCCATCAGTGACTACTGTTCTTCCTCTTTGTAGAGTATTTATCAAGCTAAACCAGAATATCTGAACTGTGACACCAATTCACCATTTCAAAGCAAATGCCATACGTGTAAACTAAATTTCCACCAAATCTCTACACTTGGAAATGTTTCGAGTACCCTGGAAGGGAATGGTGTGTATGATGTAATACGGAAGTGTGACTCATCTGCTCCACAGTGGCTGAGGGTTGCCTTAAGTCTGCAGCCTCCTCAAACTGCAAAGCTTCATATCTTCTATGAACAAAGCTTCATCACCATCAATTCTACACTTGATGTCTGGGTAAGTGGGATTACAGCAGGGTTTGTAATCTGATGTAGATTAACACAATGGCAAGAACCGTTTACTTGGTCTTCTGTTAAATCTATAGCTCGTCTTTGATTTTATCTCTGCCAGTGATGTAATTTGGGTCTCTGGTGTTATGTGAAGTAGCGCAGAAAACTGATGGTTCCTGACTTTTGACTCCTCCATTAAAGTGTCGAATATCAATGTGTTATCTATTATGTGGCCTTATGTTCTAATTTCCAGGTTGATCTTGGGGCTTACACTTCATAATCTCAAACATTTTGTCCCCACCAGGTGAATGGTCAACTGGAAGTCTTGCCTGTCTCCCTGTCTCCAGAACTGTATGTTTCTAAAGCAACCAATGTTGTGGTACTTGGCCAGCCTGGAACCATAGCTATTTATTTCAGCTCTGAAGGAGATCTAGAGATACATGTTGCGGAGTCTCTATCAACAGAGCTCTGTGGTGCTTGTGCCTTTGGGTATTTGTTTCCGAACCAAAGCCTGATGTTCTCTCTTGAAACTTGGCGTGCAGAAGACCTGTCTTGATGATTCTTGGTATGATGGAGAAGGCACTGATATTAGGCAATATGTACGAGGGTCTTCATTGTATGAACTGGAACAGATGTAAGAAATTTTGTGACTGGACTTTCCCTTGTACCCTTCATGAGGTTAAAAAAAATTAAAATTTTAAAATTGACATCTTCAGTGTGTTGTGGTCTAACAATAATCAGGGGTGCACCTAGCCTTTCTGCTACCTGAGGCGAAAACTGAAATGGTGCCCCATGCCGATTTCTTAACCTAACCCCTTTGCCACAATGAGAGCGCTCATTGCCCATGGCCCTTCCGCTGCCCTGTCTTGCCCCTGCCTGAGGCAATCGCCTCATTGGTGGTGGAACCCTGACGAGAATTATAAATTGTGGCATGCTTGCCCTCAGACCCACTACAGCCCCCCCCCCCCCTTCCCCCACATTGACTAGCTTGGGAATGGATCATCTTAGTCCTATATGTAGAACATTACTTGCTTGTGATCTGTTCTTATGCAGGGGCATGGGTGGCTGGATGGGTAAGTCTGCGGTCTCAGCTCTAAGGTAATGGGCACAATTCATCCTGGGAAGCACTGTCCCTAATACTGCACTTCTCTAGCTGACGTAGGCAACCTTTGGCACTCCAGCTGTTGGAAAACTACAACTCCCACCATACATACTGGCCCTCTTTTAAGAACTCTGATACAAACGAATGAAGCATGCTGGGAAATGTAGTTTCACAACAGCTGGAGTGCCGAAGGTTGCTGATCCCTGGTGTATAGTTTACTTCTGGCAACCAACAGGGCGGTTCTCTAACAGTATACAAACTCCTGGTCCATTCTATGAATGCTCACTTTGATGGGTCCGCAATCTGGAAGGTCTAGTGCCGACCGGAGAGTACTTCAGTGGGGTTTTTCTCTGGGCCTCTGCACCACAAAAATAGAACTTTTTTTTTTTTTTTTTTGTGTAGACGGATCACAGACCCATTCAAGTTGCAGAATCTGCACGGCTGTTGCCAGTGCATTGGGGACCACAAACTGGGGTCCCTAACAAATGGAGCGGCTGACAAACAGCAGTGTGTATGAGCCCTTACTCTGCTGACACCAGCCCCATCTAGTGGTGGCTGTGACATATGGCTTATCTCAGATCAGAATCTACAGAAATGTATATGACAAGTTTTTGTACTTTGCAGAATTGTGACTTGTAGGAGCAGGATGCTGCATGGTTACATCTATTCCAGGCTGTTCTCTCCCTGTGTTTCTGCTCTCTTGTGCATGTCCTATATTCTGACTGTTTGCATCTCCTATTAGTTCAGTTACAGCCTCCTTAACTCCTAGTGCTGGAACTGAGTGTGCTCAAGCTGAGTGTAGGTTGTGACTAGGGATGAGCAAAGTAAGCTCTGTACAGCATTAAAATGTACTGCCTTTGATAAGGAACTTATTTCGTGCAAGACTTCAGTACTAGATATTATTATATATATATATATATATATTATATATATATATATATATATATATATATATATATTTTTTTTTTTTTTTTCCCCGGCGCCTCCACAACGGCACTCTTAGGAGGGTGTCCCCGCCTCCCTGGACAGGAACAACAGTGTAGAAGCTTTGATAAATAGCCCCCTCCTACATCCTGCTTCAGTTTGTTGTTCCTGTCCCGGGACAGCGTGGAAGCCGCTCCTAGGGGAGCTGAAGAAATCGCAGGGCCTCACCTTCTTCCCCCCCCTTCTGGGGAGGGCCGCTGCAGAGGACAGGGTTGCGGGGGTCGGTGACTCCTTCCTGCTCCTTCGGATGTAAGCCCTTCTCTGAAGGCATCCCCGGGCTCTCCGCTGACGCCGGTAAAGTCTCCCCGGCAGCGAGGGATCGTGCGCATGTGCGGCAGGGAGATCGCGCGGGCAAGCGATCTCGCTTCCGCCCGGCCTCTGACGTAGTTCCGGTGATTCCCGGAAGTCGGGGGCCGGGTGGGGAATTTAAAAGGTGGCGGTCTGGTTCAGTGTGGATCGCTACAACGAGTCGTGTCGACCCAGGACGCGGACCAGCCCCGTAAGCCTGCTGATCCTGCAGCCCTCAGCCCGGTAAGCCTCCTCCATATTCTTATTTTATATGCATGCTGCCGCTCTGCTCCTGCCTCCTTCAGTGCACCTTTGGGTGGTTATCTTCTGGTGCGGGGCCCCCATCCCCCACACTCTTCTCTGGGGCAGTTTTTTTAATGGCCCATTTTGGATTGTAGGGGGAATCCACCTCTAAGCCTAAGGCTGCAGAAGCTGGCAGGAAGAAATGCGCAGTGTGTAAGAAGGCACTACCATCCAAAACCAGGAAGCCTTTGTGCCAGAAATGTGCTTACAAAGTGGTCACGGATGAGACACCTTCCTTATTGGAGTCCATAAGATCACTAAGGAAGAGGTGAAGGCAGCGGTGGAGTCTAGACTACCTCCAAGCTCCCCACAACCAGCCTGTTCGGGTAGATCCCCAGTGTCAGAGTCTAGAAATCCACCTGACTCTGATGAAGGTGAAATACTTTCCACCAAGGATTCCTCTTCCTCTGAAGATGAAACGGGTAGACCGTTTTGTGGCCCTGAGGATACAGACAGGCTCCTGAAAACAATCAGGACAACTATGGGCATCGAGGATGTCAGGGAATCCCAATCCCGCCAAGACCTAATGTTCCAGGGTTTGGGGCAGAGGAAGAGAAGGGTTTTTCCGGTCCATAACAATATTACAGATAATTTCCAGGGAGTGGAATGAACCGGAAAAACGTAACATACTCACCAACACGTTTAAAAGGAAATGCCCGTTTGCCGAGGAGGAATCAGAGTTGTGGGATAAGGCCCCCAAAGTGGACGCCCCAGTGGCGCGGATATCAAAAAAAGCCTCCTTACCGTTCGAGGATATGGGCCTCTTAAAGGACCCGATGGACAAGAGGTGTGAGGGCTTGCTCAAAAAGACATGGGAGGCAAATACATCCATGTTAAGGCCCAGCATCGCAGCCACCTGCACCGCCAGATCTCTGTCAGTCTGGATAGAGCAATTAGAAAATCACATTGCTTCCGGTACCCCAAGAGAGGAGATACTAGCCTCCTTACCTATGGTCAAACAGGCGACCAACTTCTTGTCTGCCTCAGCAGATCTTCTGCCCTCTCGAACGCCACTCGCAGAGCAATATGGCTCAGGTCCTGGTCGGGTGACGCGGGATCTAAGAGCCGTTTATGCTCCCTGCCGTGTGAGGGGGATAGATTATTTGGGTCGGGCCTGGACGATATTCTGGAGAAGGCATCAGACAGGAAGAAGGGCTTTCCCACGGAGTCCAAGTTTTACCACCAGAGGAAATCCTTTTGCAACTTCAGGCGTACAAGACCTGAGCAGAAGAAAAGAGAACCCTCCTCGAGATGGCAATCCTCAAGAGGGAAGGGCAGAGGGTTTCTCTTTAATCCCGAGAACCCCTCTAAGGCCCCACAATGACGCCAGCAACCAGGTGGGGGGCAGGCTAAAGAGGTTTGTAACCACCTGGCAAAAGATTACCACCTCACTGTGGGTTATAAACACTATAGCCCTGGGATACAAGATCGAGTTCAAGTCCCACCCCCCAGACCATTTCATGTCCAACAGAACTCTAACTCCGGCAACAAAACGGGCGCTGGAGCTAGAGATATCCTCTCTAATAAAGAAGCTGGTCATCATTCCGGTTCCCGAGTCCCAAAGGGGAGCAGGCTTCTACTCCCCCGTTTTTTTGGTTCAAAAACCCAACAAATCCTTCAGGCTCATCATAAATCTGAAGAAATTAAACAAGTATCTCTTATACAAGAGATTCAAAATGGAAACAATCAGATCCACAGTGTGTCTTCTCACCAGGGACTGTGTCATGGTAAGCATAGATCTGTCCGATGCTTATTACCATGTCCCCATTCACTCAGCATATCAAAAATACCTAAGAATAGCCTGCTGTCTTCAGGGAGTAGAAAAGCACTTTCAGTTTCAAGCCCTCCCCTTTGGGATATCTTCGGCGCCACAGATTTTCTCAAAGATCATGGCAGAAATGACGGGGTTTCTCCACATGCAGGGCATCCAGGTAATACCCTACCTGGACGACCTACTGCTCGCCAGTCCACCTTCTATGATCCATCAACATCTTCAGACGGTCAGGGGACTAATAGAAGACCTAGGCTGGCTAATAAATATAGAAAAGTCCGAGTTAATTCCCAGCCACCGAAGAGTGTACCTCGGAATTCTTCTGGACTCTCAAAAGCTCATGTCCTTCCTTCCGGAGGAAAAACAAAAATCCTTAATCCAGTGGATTATTGCCTTTTGCCATCTGCGGTCAGCGTCCATCAGGGAAGTGATGACACTGTTGGGCCATCTAACCTCTGCCATTCCCGGCGGTAAGATGGGCCCAGTTCCATACAAGAACTCTACAAAATTTCCTCCTGGACGTGTGGGACGGCGAGCAAGCCTCTCTAGACCGCAAGGTGCAGATTCCGGGCAAGGTGAAGGAGTCCCTCTTCTGGGGGCGAGTCCACAAAAACATCCAAAGAGGAGTCTTCTGGCGACCTTCAGATCAGGTCTGCATAACTACAGACGCCAGCAGCCAGGGCTGGGGAGGTTTCATGAAGGACCATGTCATTCAGGGATCCTGGGAGGCAAGCATGGCATTGGAATCCTCAAACCTGCGAGAGTTGACAGCGGTTCTCCAAGTTCTCCAGGGTCTGGAAACCGATCTAACATGCCGTCACGTAAAGATCCTGACGGACAACTCTACTTGCGTGGCATATCTAAACCGGCAGGGAGGGACAAGAAGCCAGGGTCTGCAAAAGGTGTCTCATGCCATATTCACCTGGGCAGAAAGAAACATTCTGTCCCTGGTGGCAGTCCATCTAAAGGGGATAGAAAACAACGTGGCAGATTTTCTCAGCCGTACCCCCCTCCAACAGGGAGAATGGTGCCTGAACCGACAGGTTTTCAGGGACATCGCCACACGGTGGGGAAGCCCGGAAGTGGACCTGTTCGCAACAAGACAAAACAGGCAGGTAGACAGTTTCTGCTCGCTCCAGGTCCACGACGATCCACTAATAGTAGATGCCCTGTCTGCCCCCTGGCCCCCGGGACTTCTGTACGCTTTCCCCCCTTTCAGTCTCATACCGAGGGTCCTGATGAAGGCACGGGAAGAGAAGGCGAACCTAATATTCATCGCACCATACTGGCCCAAAAGGGCATGGTTCCCGCTAGCGCTCCAACTGGCTGGTGGAGTTCACTGGGCTCTCCCAGATCGCAAAGATCTCCTGTCCCAGGGTCCGGTCTATCATCCGCGAGTAGCAAGCCTGCACCTAACCGCCTGGAGACTGAACACACTCTCCTAAAGAGGAGGGGCCTTACAGACTCAGTGATAGACACTATCCTTCGGTGCAAGAAACCTACGACTTCCAGCATCTACTTGAAGTCCTGGAAAGCTTTCCTCACCTTCTCTGATGGAAGGTCCCCGGATACTCCACTGATCCTAGAGTTTCTTCAAGTGGGCCTAGATAAAGGCTTAAAACCAAATACCCTCAAGGTGCAAGTTTCAGCACTCTTGTATTTCTTGGAGGAAAAATTAGCAGAGGTTCCATTAATCAAGCGGTTTCTTAAAGGGGCGTTTAGGAAGGTTCCCTTCTCACATTCCACTGTTCCGCCTTGGGACCTAAATATAGTCCTGGAAATATTGTCAGACGCACCATTTGAACCACTTTCCAAGATTAGCCTAAAACATCTGACATATAAGGCTGTCTTCTTGCTGGCCATAACCTCGGCTAGAAGGGTCGGAGAGATACAGTCCTTCTCTTGCAGACCTCCTTACCTCACGGTCCTGGAAGATCGGATAGTCCTAAGACACGCCCCAGCCTTCCTGCCTAAGGTGGTGTCAAAGTTCCACATGCAACAGGAGGTTTCACTTCCGTCCTTCTGCCCTTGTCCATCTTCAGACGCAGAGAAGAAGTTCCACAACTTGGACGTGAAGCGGTCTATTCTTGAGTACCTTAGCATAACAGAATCCTTCAGGAAGTCAGATCACCTCTTTGTACAATTCCAGGGTCTCAACAAGGGAGCAGCGGCAAGCAAGAGTACAATCGCCAGATGGCTACGTCGAACAGTCGAACTCTGCTACCTACAAAAGGAACTCCCAATCCCGGAAGGGATAAAAGCTCATTCAACCCGAGCCATCTCAACCTCCTGGGCAGAGGGGGCGTCGGCATCAGTGGAGCAGATTTATAGGGCGGCCACATGGGCCAATCCTAACACCTTTTTCAAACACTATAAATTGGATGTTTTGAAGAACTATGATTTATCGTTTGGCAGAAAAGTACTGTCTGCAGTTATCCCACCCTAGTTCGGGGTTACTCCTATGTTAATCCTCCTAAGAGTGCCGTTGTGGAGGCGCCGGGGAAAAGAGTTAATTACTCTTACCGGTAATTGGATTTTCCAATAGCCTCCACAACGGCACTGGTATTTCCCACCCTTTATGGTTTTCTTTTGCTGAACTATTTTTGTTCAATAAATGGTTGATTGCATGATTTAACGGTCCTATGTCATTAACTGAAGCAGGATGTAGGAGGGGGCTATTTATCAAGCTTCTACGCTGTTGTTCCTGTCCAGGGAGGCGGGGACACCCTCCTAAGAGTGCCGTTGTGGAGGCTATTGGAAAATCCAATTACCGGTAAGAGTAATTAACTCTATATATATTAATTTTTTTAATTTTTTTTCTGAGAAGGGCCAGCAGCTACTGACAAGTTGTGGAGGAGAGATCTGATACTACTTGCCTGCCTACCGGAGGAAGTAACAGTGAGGTGTGGGAGCAGGTGTTGAGTGGTCAGCCACATGGCCCTGAGACTGGTGAGGGTGACATCCAGCCAGTAGTGGATGATGTAGCTGATAGCATGTGGGAGCTGGCTGAAGGGGCTTCATCAGGGAATGAGAGTAGCAGCAGCCAAAAATGCCTGGGGTATACAGGCTCCTGAGTAGCGGACAATTTGTCTGGAAAGAACTAGCGGTGCATGGAGGCAGCAGTCAGCCAGCATGGAGTTGTGGGGGTAAATGCCATCCTCCAGTGGCTTGATGAAAATTCCTACACCGGCAAGTATATCAGCATGGCCATTTGTAGAGTCTGTGGGCAGAAGGTGAAGTGTGCCCAAGGTGTCAATGTTGGCACCAAGGCTCTGCGTCAAAACATGCAGCGTCATCATAAAGTGGGCTGGGAAACTCATGATGCAGCCTGACGCAGTGCTGCATCACCCAGTGGCCCACACCCCTTCTAAGCATTCAAGGCTACACCAGCTCAGCAGAATGTAGCTGTTTCCAATTTACTGGTCCTGATGCTCCTACTCTTCATCACTCATTTGGTCAGCAATCGTCACTGTGGCGATGGCAAAAACCAGTATGCATGCACTCATCCTTTTTCCATGTGGTGAACTCTGCACCTTTCAGCAAACTGGTTGCTTGTGCCGAGCCAAGGTGGAAAGTCTCTAGATGTCATTACTTCTCCGAAAAGGCTGTGCCAGCCCTGCACATGTCTGTTGTACAAGATGAGCCTGTCAGTGTCTGCTAAAGTTCAAGGCAGTGCTGAGGTGTGAAGCGGTAACTATGGTCAAGGACAATGTCTCATTTTTGGCCCACTGGGTAAATGTGGTTCCTGCCGAGCAACTTGGCAAAGTGCCAGCACTGCTGCCTCAGCATTCTCAAGCTGTGAGTCCTGCTCCAATGCCCTCCCCTGCCTCTACATACATCCTCAGCCTCCACTACAGGCACAATTTGGAGTGCTCCTCCAGTATGCCACATATGCAGAGCATGGTGTCGCGCTGTTCCGCACCTGGTTTGCCGGAGTCATACCAGGGAAAAACTGCTCTGCGTCCTTCATGGAGGGCTAACCCATGTGCCCTGCATGGGGAACCTTAATCTGGTTGTAAAGTGGTTCCTGAAGTCTTCCACCCAACTACAAGACATCCTGAAAGTGGCCAGGAAACTGCCTGCCACTCTTAACCTTCAAAACACACCCTGCTTGAGCTACAAAGGTAGAATAGTGTCTCTTAACCCCTGATATGTGATGTTTCCACACTCCATGTTCGACTGACTATATGAGCAAAGGAACACTGTAAACCATTTTTTTGATGATGCAGGTGGACAGGAGAACTCTTCTGTGTAACTTAGACATTAGCCAGTGGCAGCTCATTTGTGACATCTGCTCAGGCCCTTTTGAGGAGGCCACTTTATCAGTTGCCAGGACTATGGAATGAACTACATCCTTCCACTCCATGTCCTGGATGCCGATAAATCTGGCTGGACAGGGGATGTGGTGCCTACATCCCCACCTACTGAAGAAACCACCCACGAGCCTCAGCAGCAAGACATGGAGCAGAACCTGAGCCAGCAAGTGCTGGCATACTTTGACTGCAACCTGCCACCCCACATCCAAGACCCCCCTGGACTATTGGACAGCCAAACTTTATTTGTTGCACAACTGGCCATCTTTGCCCTGACCACACTTCTGGCCAGGCTGGAAAGCTTGTCATCAGAGTGGGTGTTTAGTGCGGAGGTGGGGCATAGTTACCCCAAGGAGAACTTGCCTTTCCACCTGAAATGTGTAGAAACCTAACTTTGTGAAGATAATTCAGCAGGATTTCCACATGCCAGTGCGTGATGCATTAGACTAGATCACTCTGGGTACCACATCAAAACCTTGTGAAAAAAGACCTGTTTCAGCCCCTATTCTGATGCCACACCTCTGCTGTCATCTTCTAGTGCTACCCACCATCTTGTGCTATTACTGCCACTGATGTTGCCCCCATCCCCAGTCTGTGACTGGGCCACTATGTTGGCTCCTTATGCAGTTGCCACCCTCCCCACTGCCCTGTTCACATCACCATTTATTAATTTTACTACTAGTGGCCGCTGTTTCACTCACTCTGAACTATTGTGTTGCACTTCCACTCAATCACTGGAGGCTGCTGTGTCTTAGGATTTGCCCTTAACAAAGATGGCCGATGTGTGCTGATTGGAAGCCATCTTGTTTCCTGTTTTGGCCTACTTATGCTCATGAGGCAATTCAATCATTGCTTGAGTATTGTGACTTGTTCCAGTCTCCTGCTCCTCAGAACTGTCTTTCCCAGACTGATTCTACTCTTCGCTGAATTATCACCTTGTGATCTACACTTCAAGTTGCACTACAGACTACAACTCCACAGTTCATACTGTGCCTGCTTATTCCATCTGGCTACCGGATTCCAGCCATGTCTATTAGAGATGAGCGAATCTTCAAAAATTCGCTTAGGTGAATAATCGAATTTATAACAAGATTCGTTCTTAATATGAATTTATTCGGTCAAAGTTGCGTTAAATTGTTTTGTGAACATAGTCTTAGCGTTGTTAAAAGTAAGCTACTTAACTGAATACGTAAGCATTAGTGTACAAAGTGCATATGAATCCTTAGTGTACTATTGACTCGCAATTGCGTCATATGTACACCGCAGCATACAGTTCTCAGAGGCAGTCCATATGAGCTAGAAAAGTAAGGTGCTACCAAACACACTGTACAATAAGTGCATAATGGGACACGTTGCAGTACCTGAAAAAGAATACACACAATGGGCTAAAGTGCTTGAACATTGCTGAACCTATAAAACGATTATTGCTAAAATACTGCAAAGACATAATTATGCAAACCTTTCAGTGCAATCAATTTCACATTTGCAAGCATAATAGGCTCAGATATACATTTGAGTCTCTCCTCATGGCTGCCTGGCATAAAACACTGGAACACATAATCCAAAATTCAATTGTAATCCATGTGAGGTAATTTTGTAATCCAAACAGGTAATGTGTAATCCACATGAATAATATAAAATAGCAGCAAATGGAGAACCATCAAAAGGGGCTCCCAAATAACCTGAGAAGGAAGGGGGGAAAGGAAAATAGGCATGCTTAGGCACAACTGGGAATTTTCTGCAGAATGGGGGGAGTCCTGACAAGCCATGTCCATCTGGGTTAGAGTCAAACAGGGGCCAATAAAAACAAGATAAATTAAAAACAAGTGCCAACTAGCTCTCACCTGTCAGATGCAGTCCATGTTGTGGTTCCCATAGGTCCAGACCATGAGGTGTCCTTTAAATCAGCCAGACTGAAATATTCAGTTGTAGAAGGGTTCCTACTACTGCTTAAGGACATAAGTGGACGCTCCTGCCTCCTGTCGGCCATGCTGGCTGCTGTGGTTGAGCTCAACGGACCTCAGCTGCTACAATTTGGACTTGACTGGGTGGTGGTCACACTCGTGAGCGCTGCTGCCACTTGATCCTTCACCTTTCTGGATCCTCCTGCCGGGACAGCAGAGGTAAGGACTTCTGGCTGCAGCGGTTCAGGCAAGGCTGCATCCAAGGAAGAACCGCCAGCTCCCCTGGCTGCTGCTGACACTATTTTCCATGGTAGCTGGTACTGGATCACTGTGGGCTGGAAAGTGAAGGATGATGTAGTCAGATGCCCCAGGTGAAAGGACTGTAGTGGTGGCAATCCAGGGATCAGAAGCTCCGGCTGTGGCTCTGGCTTCTCTCTGAAACAGAGGGTGCCATCTGTTGACTCTTGTAGGCAGTGCACACGTCCTGCAGCTGCTGGATCATCTGGCCAGGTCTTGGCCAGGGTTGCCAACAGTCCAGAAATTTCTGGACAGTCTGTAAAAATAGTAAACTTTTTTCCTGTGTCCATGAAAAATAGGTGTGCTCAGGATTTTTTTTGAGGCTGGTGGCACTTGACTATATTATTTTGGTGGTACTTTTACTATTATAGCTCGCAGTAAACACTGGTAACAAGTTCTTATCAGTACATTGAGCTACAGACATGGATTACTTCTTTATTAATATAGTTTTCCAATTTGTCCGTAAAAAATGCCTATCCGTGATATTGGGACAAATTGTCCAGAAAAAAGAAAAATTCTGGTTGGCAACCCTGGTCTCGGCTGGTGATGCAGGTACCAGAGGCTCTGACAATAATGTTACCCCGGTAGCAAAGGGGCCTTTCAGGGATGCCATGGGGGTATATTCTACCTTATCCCCCATTTATAGGCTGTGACGGGCTTGGGGAAGGTAAGACCGTTTCACAGACCTGCGGCCCACGAAGTACCCCTTGACATTCTCATCATCCGCAAGGAAGCCACTGCTTCGCTCCATTGAAAACCAGAGGATGGCTCCTTTACGCCGTTCCAGCGTAGGGTCTTCCGGCCTCGGATGATCAAGCACTTGGATGACCCAGTCCTCCGCTGCTTTCTTATAGTCCCATAGGGTCTGGGCGTGGTCCATCACTGATGCAGGCACGATGGGATTCTGCCGCATGGAAGGTGTTCTTCTCCTGGGCGGCGGAGTGGATGCTCCAGCTGCCTCCGCTGCACCAGCCGGCACAGCAGACACCTCCGGTGCCCGTGCGATTCTCGGGATCACTTAATTTCCTGCTCTTGAGGGGGCGTATAATCATTTTCCCGCTTCTGGGAGCCGGGGAGCAAGAAGAAAGCGTACGTAGCATTGGCGTTCAAAATTTTAATATTTAATATTCGTACGAAGCGAATGTGAATAAATCCAGATTTGCTTCGGAGTAGGAAATAAGGAGGATTTGTAAAGAACGAAGCGGCGATTTAAATTTGCTCATCTCTAGTGTCTACCAATATCGTAACACTATGTGGAATCGGCTGACGGTGTAAAGCCTCATTCACACGTCAGTATTTTGGTCAGTGATTTCCATCAGTGATTGTGAGCCAAAACCAGGATTGGAGCCTCCACAGACTTATGGTATAAGGGGAAGATCTGCACCTGTTCTGTGTTTAGAGCTGCACCTGGTTTTGGCTCACAATCACTAACCAATATACTGACGTGTGAATGAGGCATTAAAGGAGTGTGCTCTTTCACTCTATAGTACAATTTTGGGCCACTGCACGGATCTTTATACATGATGATAATCTTGACCCGTTCACAGAAGTTTAGTCAGTTTTAGCACCATAACCAACCAAAGAAGTGAAGTAATGCCTGTGAATTTTGATGCACAGTAACTGTTTACCTACCACAGTGGACTAGCTATGCATGTTTCTGCAATGCCGTAGTGTTATACATACCTGATTGATTTTTTTTTTTTTTAACAGGCTTTGTCACAAATTTGGATCAAATCTAATTACTTTGAAAAATTCGGCAAAATGTCAATCAAATTTTTGAAAACTTTATCAGCTGTGTTCACTCATCTCTAGAAAGCCAAGCCAGTACCCTTCTATTTTTGGCGATCCCATAGAAACGATTGAAGGACGACTGTGCATGCACGGTGCGCCCTCCTTCACTTTGCCGTCTCGGTTTATGAGATGGGTGGATCCACACCTATCAGACAATGGGGGCATATCCTAGCGATGGGCAAACCCCTTTGACCAAAGAGCTTCAGGCCCTAGTGGAATGTAGCCAGCAGATGCAATCTGTAAGGGCCCCTGTGCATATCTTGTTTTTCTGTTGCGGTTGTCGACCTTGGAATGGCCAATTCCCAGATCCGCAATAAATCAGAATCTCAAAATAACATTGGAAGACGATGCACAAATGCACTATGCACAAAAAGTTAGAGATATTTGGCTCATGGGTGAAATTTCAGGATGAACCTGAAATGCACTCTAACCTTTACAGGTGAACTTAATGTGACCTCTAAACCTTTTGAATGCACATGTTCAAGTGTTCAGTGTTTCAGTACTTTTTGCACAACTTGCTGTTCTCTAACAAGGAGCTTAATGGCAAAATTCACAACGGGTGTATGATCCAGGAATCTCCCCAATACATTTCCTGGTTCAATTAGAATTGGTATTTAAACAGTCCTTCTCATCATGCTGTTCACATTTTCACATCATGAGACCAAGATGACGCCTAACAATTGATCAATAGTACCTAGTCATTGCGAGGCTTCAAGCAGGATGCACTCAGATTGATGTGGCCACTGAGCTTAGAGTGTCAGAGTAATCAGCAGGTTTCAACAGAGATACAAAGAGACTGGAAGAGTCACAGAAAGGCATCAAAGTGGACGTCCTTTGGTCATATCCCAAACTGATGACTGCGTCATTTTGAACAATGCCCTGCTGAACCGGATGATGAATGCTACACAACTCCAGGAACATTTAAGGGAGATGAGTCACCCGAGTGTCGCGTCAAACCGTTTACATCAGCGTGGTGTGTGCTAGATGCCCTGCAAGGGTACCTGACAACAGGCATCATAGTCTTGCATGGGCCAGGGAGCATCTATGCTGGATGAGTGACCAGTGGGCCTCAGTGCTGTTCACTGATGAAAGTCGATTCACGCTGAGCAAAAATCATGGCCGCCAATCCAATCATTGTGCCTCTGCATGAACAACATAGGCCTAATTTCATCTTCATGGATGACAATGTGCCAGCTCATCAAGGTCTCATTAGGGAATGGCTGAAGACTGGGGGACCTCAAATGGAGTGTCCTGCACTTTCTCCAGACCTGAATCCCACTAAAAACTAATGGGATCAGCTAAGTTGTTGTGTAGAGGCTCGTAACTCTGTACCCCTGACCCTCAATGACCTGAAGGCTGCCCTTCAAGAACAGTGGGATGCCATGTCTCGGCAGACAATAAGTTGACTTGTGAACTGCATGAGACGTTTTTGTCAAGCTGTAATTAATGCTCAAGGTCACATGACAAGTTATTGAGGCGTTGACTTTTTTTGTGGTGGTATATCCACCACTGTTGGCTTATGTTTCAATAAATTGTTTGAGATGAGGAAATCACTAGTGATGATCGAGGACCCGAGCATAATTGAAGTCTATGGGAGTAAACCAGGCACCCCCCTCTCGGAAGAGCGGGGGGTGCCTGGTTTACACAAGTGCCAAAAATAAACACACAGACATACTTACCTTCCCTGGCAGCTCCCGACCTGCTCCAGCAGGAAGATGGCGCGCAGAGTGCTAATTTTTAACACAGCGCCACCTGCTGGACGGGAGGAGGGAGCTGCCAGGGAAAGGTAAGGACGGATCCGTCATGACCCCAATGCAAGTCAATGGGGACGGATCTGTTTACTAGTGTGTCACACCAATCTGATCTGTCCCCATTGACTTGCATTGGGGTCATGATGGAATCCGTCTAGGGGACTCGAGCTTTGCGCTCGAGCACACTCAGTGTACGGCTGAACACCGAGTGCACCCGAGCGTAGGCATGCTTGGCCGAGCATGCTCGCTCAACACTAGAAATCACCATTGCATGCTTTTACTTAAATGCCCTACTTTCATGATAAAATATCACTGTAACATGGACTTTTTACATTTTCCATAAATTTCACCCGAAAGCTAAATATCCCTAACTTTTTGTGAGTAGTGTATTTTGGATGAGTCTCTTTTGTTCACTTTCAGGATTCTATCAAATGAATTGGACAATACCTTGCACAAACATTTAAGACCAGTCTTTGTTCATTCTATCAGATAAAATGGACAAGGTCTCTAACCACCCTGCACAAACATTTCAGGCCAGTCTTTGTTCATTCTATCAGATAAAATAGACAAGGTCTCTAACCACCTTGCACAAACATTTCAGACAAGTCTTCAGTTTGTTCATAGGTCAAGATAGTTTTATCAGACAAAATGAAGTACATATGATCATAGGCTCCAGCTTCACACTTTAGCCCCCCATCTGAGATGGATGGTCATCATCAGACTTCTGCTCTACCTCCACTGACTGCACCTGCATGGGGCTTTGTCTGTGTAGGTCCTCAAAACCTACAGGGCAGCCAGCAAAATGTAAAGGATGTTTCTGCTTGATGCAACTCATCAGCTGTGTGGCTACTCTTGCCCAAGCCGATCAGCTCTAACACCACAGGGCTATCATTCACTTTACACATATGATCGGAAGAAGGGGGAGTTGCTGTTGGGCACAAGATGATATCATGGAGGATAAGCACCTGGTGTGGGAATCGGACAGACACAAATGTGGAAATGTCTCTAGGACCTTGCCTTCTTGCTGAAGTGCTGCCTCGCCTCTGCTGCACAAAACATTGACCCAATGGGCTATGAAAGACATGTAAAGTTACTGCTCTTAGGGGGACACCCTTGGTGCACCAGCTGGTGGCCACTTCTATTTTCCCACTGGTTTGGGTGATGTTGCTGCATGTGCTGAAATCGAGCTGTGGTGCCTCTGTTTGTGTTTTAATATCCACGTCATGCCTCTGCTATTTATTGCCACCTCTGTGGTCTCCACCCTTCTCTTCTCATCTTACCATATCCTCAGCACCCAGATCCGACTCCTAGGTCCTGTCCAACATGCAATCATTGTCATCCTCCCTCTCCGCCACCTTTATCATACTGCGATATGTCATTGTGGGATCCTTTTGTCCCCCTCCCAATTCCCTGCTATGTATTTGCCCTGAGTGCCCCTTTTGCTACCACTGCCCCTACTGCCACTACCACCACTAACACCGCTATTCATGGGTGCCCCACCTCTGCCTGAATCTATCACGAATGCCAGTATTAAAAAAAAAAAAAATGCCATTTTGCAGTGAAATGTTTTTGAACTACATGGTCTGATCCAGTAATAGAAGTTTTTTCAGTAAAAATTAATCTGCTTTAATAGATTAATTTGATAACTTGGGTATAATGATGGCATTTGTGCCGTAAAATACATTTGTCGTCACTACTTATCTTGCATCAAATTTCAACGCGTTTAATAACACAGATGTAAAAATGGCATTATTGCAGTATTGCTCTTGCTGAAACTACCTGTTATCTTGCAGTAATATGCAAAGCATAAAGTAACACGGGTATAAAGCACTGATGTGCTCGATTACAAATGGTAAATTTAAATTGGCTTTTAGAAGAAGAAAATATGCAATTGTTCATCGTTTGCAACAGAATGCGATTGAGGTATCTGCAATAAGCCTATGAACTTTCTTATTTTGCAGGATCTTGTAATGGGAAGAACTAGCTAAATGGCAGCAGCTGTATTAAACACACAACTCTGTCCCTTAGGCCTTTTTCACACGAGCGTGACGGATTAGGTCAGGATGCGTTCAGGAAAACTCACACCATTTTGTAAGCAAGTTCAGTCAGTTGCATTCAGTTTTTTCCGCACGGGTGCAATGCGCTTTGATGCGTTTAACGCACGTGATAAAAAAAACTGAAGGTTTACAAACAAAATCTCTTAGCAACCATCAGTGAAAAACGCATTGCATCCGCACTTCTTCCTTCTGGATCCAATGTGTTTTTCACTGAAGCCCCATTCACTTTTATGGGGCCAGGGCTGCGTGAAAAACGCAGAATATAAAACATGCTGGGTTTTTCACGCAACGCAGAACTGATGGTTAAAAAAGAAAAACGCTCATGTACACAGATCCATTGAAATGAATGGGTCAGGATTCAGTGCGGGTGTTATGCGTTCATGTCACGCATTGCACCCGCGGAAAACTCGCTCGTGTGAAAGGGACCTTACTCTCTCTACATATGTGTTCCCTGATCAAAGTACCTAAAACATACCCAACTACTGTATATCTCCTTATTCTCTCCCTATCTTGTCCTTATAGTGTCCCTTTCATACTACATTAGTGGCTTGTGTCTGCAATTGTTCTTTTGGCAGACACTGCCATAACACATCCTTCCAGGTCACAAGATAGAGATAAAATGTGTTCTATAATGTTCTGAGCAAAGGACTATTCTGAATTCTGCCCCTGATCAGGCTGGCTGTCAGCCTCTGAGCCAATCAGGGTAATCTCCTCCCCTTTTCTCCCAGTATCATATGCTCCTCCCTATTCTTTCTCCCTCATGGTTTATACTTCTAGTATTCAAAGTAAAATAGCTCAGTGTTTTTATGTGATTCGCCCGAAGAAAAGCAGAAAGAACATTTGGACACATTTTGGACTCTAATGGCAATTTCCCCCCCACCAATCAGCAGGACAAAGGGATAGCAGAACCCACAGAAATATCACAGCAGTACCAGGCACAGTAACGTCATATAAAGCTTAGCGCAAAAATTTTTTCAACATATGAATGTGCGCATTTTTGAGGGCTCTGCTCCTTTCATCTGTAGGTCACATCCCTTTCTGCAAAGTGTCACACTTACTCAGGGCAGGCATGGGCACCCAGGTTGACTTTAATATCACAGCAGGTCCCAGATGTCAGAACCCCAATTATTCCTTGATGGTCAATGCCAGGTAGAGGCAAATGGGGGTCATTTACTACAGACTAGTGTTTCACATCCTAAAAAAGTAATATAAAAAAAAAGTAAAACGCCCACTGGTGTAAGATGTGACCATTCTTTTAAGAAGCACAAGCCTCTTAATTTATTCCATCTGTGACATCCATACTTGAGAAACTGAGACCTACGCCAGCTACTAGATTTGCACCATTCCCAGCATATATCATAGTGAATGTGTCAGGCCACATGCCCTCTCCCATCAAGTCATGCTGACATTCTGAGAAAGTTCAGAGTGTGACATAAAATCTCATAAACCCCCCCCCTTTTTAACAAAAATGTACCAAATTTGTACCATTCTCTACATCACTAGGAATGTGGAAGTTCAGGATCTGCCTGACGATAGCAGTATGTATGATGAGACTTGACAGTGCTATGCAGCAAACACCATTTGGAAGGACAGTGAGAAACTTAGCAAAGTTTGTGCTAGGCCTGAAGCCTGCCCATCGGCCATGTTAGAAGCCATTGGAGTCATTGGTGGGTTGAGAGGTTGGAGCAGCATGTCCATTACAGGGGAAGTTGTAGGCTGAAGAGTGTCATGTGAGTCATGTAGGGAGGCTGCATGATGGGTCACCGAGCGTGCTCTTGGGAGACCAGTAAAGAGGAAATACGCTCCATGTGACTTCCACATTTCTTGGACCCAAGACTGCTCCTTTAACGCAAACTAACAGTGTCAAAATAGTTGCTGCTTGGTGTAGTAAGCCTGGGATAGTCTAGCTGTGGAATGGGCCAGCTAGTAAAGCTCTTGGTGAGCATGCCATCAGCCTGAGGAGGGGTCAGTTCTGGGAAGGAGGCCAAAGCAGGTTGGGTATTGTGTAAAGATTTGTTAGTCTATCGGGCTCTATGCTAGCTTTGAAGCAAAGGCACCATTCCCAGCTCAGCCACTTAGCATGTGTCTGCCATGTGTGTCACAGACACAGCATTTAGACACACCAGCCAGCCATTTTAGAGTCTTGCAGGGACAGTTTAGGGATTGTGAAGAAGATAGGTGGATTAAATTAATAGGTAGAATGTCAGGTTTTATCATTAGGGAGAGGATGGGGCAGTAAGTGTGCAGTGTTTCTTAGGGCAACGTTATGTGTTCTACTGCACAAGATAAGACACATGACCTTTTACAGTACTTTTTTTTCTGTGCATGAGGCAGCCATTTTTGTCCTAAAAAAAGCATATCACCATCAGCATATATTGACAAATTTACTGTGCAATCGTGCCTTTTTTTAAGAAAAAACTGTTGCAAAACCTCTACAGTTAATGTGTGCAATAAGTGTCCGGTATATACTGGTTGAACACCCAGGGGACGTCCTATAAGCATGTTTTAATACATTGATAACAACCACATATATTTTAGTTGCAGGGGTAATCCAATTGCTTTTTTTTTTTTCTCCAAAAACCTGTTCTAAATTTTTCTCCTTTTAATAATCCGTTTACCAAACCTTTGACTTAACATTGAATAGGCTTCATAATAAGAATTACATTGTAGCAATGGGAGGGGTAATGGAAAACAAAATATTTATGCCACGTCACAGCAGTTACAAGCAGGGTGAGTACATGTCTTTGGCCCACTATGTCAATGGTTTGTGTGGCAGCGGCAACACAGCAGTGCAGCAACAAGGCCATGTCCTTTTGACACCTCCACTTTTGTGTCCATCTGGTTACCACAACAGGTGCTCATCTACCTCCTACACATCCACCTCGATTGACCTCCTCCCTTATTCAACAGAAATAGAACAAAGCATTGCTTCCCTTCCTCCTTATATATGAGTAAACTAAACATTGCCATGTCAACTTAGAACTGATGAGTCTGGGCGAGAGAAGTCACACAGCAGATCCATTACTAATGTGCATCAAGCAGTACATTTCCCACTGGTTGCCTCCTCGGCAACTACAAATGGGGAATGTGGTCAACGAAAATGGCAGGAACATCATAGCTTCGCAAGATTTGGGAAAAAAAAAGCATGCTTCTTGCATGGTGCACATGATTTTTAAGATGGTACCATAACTTACACATTTTGGAGGTTTCCACTGCAGGGGTACCTCAGTGTGTCTTCAAATGTGACATAGCGCTTGAAAATTATTCCAGTGAAATCTGCCCTCCAAAATCTATATGGCGCTCCTTCCCTTTTGAGCCCTACAGTGTGCTCCTACAGCAGTTTACAATCACATATGGGATATTTATATAAACCTCAGAATCGGGATAATAAGTATTGAGGTTTGTTTGGCTGTAAACTCTTGCTGTTTTAAAGGAAAAATAGATGAAAATGGGAAATCTTCAAAACAAAGTGAAACTTTGAAATTTCACCTCAATTTATTTTTAATTCTTGTGAAACATCTAAAGGGTTAGAAAAATTTGAAAAATAGTTTTTTGATTAATTTAAAGAGTGCCATCTCTAAAATGGGGTGATTTATGGGCGGTTTCTATTATGTAAGCCCCAGAAAACAACTTCAGACCTCAACTGGACATTTCTAAAACTGTAAGCATTCTAAAATCCTAAAAAAATAACATTTTCAACATGATACCAACATAAAGTAGACACATGGGAAATGTTAAATAGCTATTTTATGAGGTATAACTATCCATCTTAAAAGCAGAGAAATTAAAATTTCAAAAATTGATAATTTTTCTGACTTTTCTGTAAATATTTCCTTTTTTTCATAAATAAAGGTAAAACATGAAATCACAATTTTACCACTGACATAAACTATATTTACTTGAATAAGTAAAAGCATTTCACAGTTACCACATAAAGTGACATATGTCAGATTTGCAAAAATTAGCCAGGGTCAGGAAGAGTTTACCTCATAGCTATAAATGTCAGTGTCACTCTGCTTTACTATTGCTGTCTTTGCATTTTAATACCTTGAAAGGGGAACAATTCTAAGAAAAAAATGTGAAAAGAGTCCTAGGATGCCTCAAACTTTCAAGCCAAAAGCCAATGTTAAAATTGGACCCTAAAATGAATTTCAAGAAATTTGATCAATGGTATAATGTACATGTGTGGTGCCTAGAGGTTAGACCCAGATCTACCAGACATTCAAGCCTTGGGAGGTCTAAGTCATCTCAAAATTTATGTATGGCATTAATGGCTGGTTTCATAATGCATTCTAAATTGTCCAGCAATATCTTGAAGGTTTGAAGGTGATTTATTTTTTTTATTTTTTTGGACATTTGGATCAATTAGGTAAGATGTTTAGCTTGTCTGTGATGAATTGTTTTGCTTGAAACTTCCCAAGTTATTATTTGCATAAAAAATGAGGTTATATTGTCAAAGTATCATACCACAGTTGGACTTTTTGTTGGAGTTTTTGAAAGTCATCTCTAAGTCCGAGGAAATCCGGCTTTAAGTTTTATCAAACTTAACCTGATATTCGTACAGAAGTCCATTTTGTGCACTTAGATTTTGCTCAACGCTAATCATAAACAAAAATTTGATTGGTAAAAGCCTGATGATGGCAATATATCAATGTGTATTTCTGAAAGGTCCTTAAAGGAGTCCAATGTTAGCCTAGCCCTTACATCGACATATAAAAGATACAGTGCTCCCTCAAGATACAATATTAATTGGTTCCAAGACGACCATTGTATGTTGAAACCATTGTAAATTGAGTAATTAGTTCCAAAGCCCCAAAATGTCATCCAAGATAAGAGAAAATGAGAATTTAAGAAAAATAAGCAGATAACTAAGACAAATAAAAACAAGTCCTTACATATAACAGTCAGGAATAGCTGCTAACTAGTAACTAATACAGATATTTTACCAGAGAAGTAACTTTGATTGGTTGGATCTGAGTCTGAGACATTGTATGTTGAGTCTGGTTTCAACTTACGATGAGTCAGAAAAGACCATTGTATGCTGGAAACTATTGTATCCTGAAGCCATTGTATCTTGAGGGATCTCTGTATTTGGTCAACAGGGATCTGGAATGGTAAAGTGTGGTTTCCCTTCCCCCGACCTCCCCATGAGAATTTTCCATTCATTGTACATACATTCATTGCAGGGGATTGAAATATGGGCTTTAGATGACAATATGTTCCATTTATGTATAAGAGAAAGCCTATCTTCTCCATTGTCAACAATATGTGTTGTACCGATTCTTTATCAGTAATTTTGCAGGAAATCCCAATTTGTACTTAAAGGGGTTATCCCATGAATAATGTAAAAAATGAAAATCATACAGCATATGGAACATGAAAATACCTTTCTAACAAATCTACAATCAGCCCTGTACCTCACATGGATCCAGAGATGCCCCCATTCTTTGTTCTGCTAGATTTATATCAAGCTGACAGCTCAGGGGGCGTGTCCATGCTCTCCCAATCACAGCTCAGGGGGCGTGTCCATGCTCTCCCTATCACAGCTCAGGGGGCGTGTCCAAGCTCTCCCTATCACATCTCAGGGGGCGTGTCCATGCTCTCCCTATCACAGCTCAGGAGACAACTGAAAGATGAAACTGAGCATGTGCAGCCATCTCATTCAGCAGGTCAAAGAAATAACTCAGTAGCTATAATTAATGTTTAAATACATGCAATTACAAAAGTATTCAGATCCAGGAGCTGGTTTGAAAACTGTAGAATATTTTTCTTGGGACAACCCCTTTAATGCCAGCTTCATGGAGCTCTTTTTATAATTTGCAAAAAGCCATGTTGTGATTATAGTGTGGCTGCTGATAGGTCAAGATATATTGCAATGGATGCATAAGGATCTGGTAAGTTTTTTTTGTTTTGTTTTTATTTCTAGCTTCTTGGAAGCTTCAGATGTTCCTTAACATGGTAGAAACAGAAATGTATCTAGAATAGGACATCTCTAGGGGTCTTTTCTGGAGCTGATTTTAGCTTTTGGGGATTCAGTGGGCTCTCCCATTTATTAAATCTGTAGTGCTATTTATAGGTAGCAGATATTTAATGAGAGTTTAGAGAAAATTAGTTCTGTATGTGAACTTTCTTCAGAACTTGACGTTATTATGATGGCATCTTCTTCTTGGTCTGTCACTTTGTCTTTAAGCCACTGAAGCTCTCATTGGGTGGCAGTTGGACATCTAAATAAGTCCTTATATGCCTTTGAGTATTCATGCATTTTTTTTTTTTTTTTTTTTTAATTCAAGGGGTGAGGTACTGTCTCCAAGATTATATCGAATTGCATTTGTTCTCTAGTTCTCAAGCTGGAGCAGAGATTTTGCAGAACAATTAGCATTCTCTCAAGAGAAAATTGTTATAGGATCATCAGAAGGGGAAATGTTGCTTAAATCCCATTCAGAAATTGAAATATTCTTAGAGGGAGTTAACTGTAGCATTTCTTCTCCAGAGAGGCATGGTAGAAGGAGAAGCAGTCTCTTGGCTTTTGCATGTTTTTGCTGTGTGACCAGCATGTGAATCAACTCCATCTTTTGTTCTGAAGTTGCTGCTGTCACGAAATCTGGGAGCCACTTCAGCAACATCTTGGTTTTTTTTTTGTTTTGTTTTTTTTTTCTGGTCATCTCAGAGGCTTCCAGTGGTTGTGGTGAGCAGAAAGAGCAATGGTAAAGTTAGTTTGGAGGCCGTAATGAAAGCGTTATGAGCAGATATATTTGATGTCTTGTATAAGAGTTCCTTCACACTGCAGCCATTTAGTACTGTAGTTCGGTTAGGTTCTTCCCCTCTGCCTGGATTATTTCTGAAAATTTGAAACGGTTGTCAACTATAGAGTAGCAATGGCCTTCTTGGAACTGTGACATGCTGTAGAGTGGAGTGAAGGCAACACTGGCCTGAGAATAGAGATGAGTGAACAACATATCCCCAGCAGCACCAAACACTACCTTCCTAACCACCCAATCAACCACCCACCTCCACACACAAAATGTTTGAGATTTGGCCATAGATTTTACACTGCAAAGGGTAAAATCTGTGGTCAAACTTGGAAAAAACTCCATGGCAAAACCCAATGTAGAAAATTTGGAATTTGCTGTAAATTTCCGTGGCTTGTCCTCATTATTATATTTTATGGTTGTCAGTGAAGGGGTTTAGAGTCTATGGAAAGGAATGCATCAACAGTCCAGTGGTTTCTAACCATCTCAGGCTCCCATACTGTATACTGCTAAAATCTTTAGTCCACAACTAGGAGCTAAATCCAGGGTCCCTGCCATAAGACAACCAGGAATAGGTGTGTCTTCTCTAACACTAAGAGTGCCTTCACACACAGCAGATTTTTGAGTGGGAGAGGAAACGTAAGAAAAGAGTTTATTGTAAAGTCAAAGGAATATATATTAAGATGTGCTACTGCGCTTGTGCAGTACGGCAGACACGGGGGCATCTGCAAGTGTATTGTATATAGCTCTCTATTACAATGTTATGTATTTTATCTATTGGCCGTGCATTCTAGTAGAGGAGGGATGGTTGGCAGGAAGAGGCGAACAATCATGTTCCTCCTCTTGGTAGAAGTAGGTTGGTCCCTAGAAGCTAGACTCTGGAGAGGAAGTACACTGCAGAGCTTCATCTCCTTGCAAAAATTCTCAGAGAGATCAACTTAATCCCACCTCATGAAAACACTTGAGAGACAAGACCGTAGAGTGATCAGCAAAATCCTGCATTGCAGACGCTGCTGCAAGGTGAGGGACTATGGCTCAGACACCCATCACTAGAGATGAGTGAAGTTCTCAAAACTTCGATTCAGCTGCTTAGCGGAATTTCACAGAAATTTGATTTGTGACAAATTACTTTGTCACAAAGAACATTTCTTTGTGGGCAGCAGGGGCAATGACTGGGAATGGCGATTGCGCCACCCCGTCACTGAACGTCTCAGATGGCCCTATCATCACAAGTGCTAAGTTGCAGCCATTCAACCTGCCTCCATACCTCCTGAAGTGGTGCCAGAAACTGCTCTTGGTATTTGCTGCCATTGAGTGTTCCATATATTTTGCACTTTGTAAAAAGGGACTGTTATACATTTACTTCTGGCCTCATTCTTCAAACTACATTTCCACTCCCCCGATCCAAAGGGAGCAACTGCCTGAGGGAGTACCTACATGGTGACACAACATCTAATCGGGGCCACTACCACTCCCATTCTCTGCATCGGGGCTTGCTTCACTGTAAAAAGAAAAGTAGAAAAAAATTAAAATATTTAGAAGAAATAAATGCATAAATTGGACACTGTGCCAATAAATCTGAATCTACCCCGATAACACATTCCACATATAATTGAGGAGATCAGGACAGATGGATAATTACTAGAGATGAGCGAATATCAAAATGCTCATGTGCTCGGTATTCGGTACGAAATTTTCCAAAAGTTCGTATATATTTGTACCGAATAACGAACCCTATTGAAGTCAATGGGAGATACGAGCATTTTTTTGCAGGGGACCCAAGTTCTTCGCAGGCAAGGTTGCCTAAACACCTGAAAACCTCTAAAAGTGATGGAAACACCACGGAAATGGATAGGGAACACCAGGGGCAGCATGCATGGAGCAGTGCAAGGAGCGGCAAGACCTTGTGCGATAAAGCGTACGCTATTGCTACGTATAATTTACTCTATACGCTGTTGCGTATGAATTCAAGACAGTGAAACCTTTACCACTTGCAAGATGTAGTGTAGTCTTTAAAAAGACTTTTGGGTCACAAATGCAGTTCCCTACCTAATAGAAACGAATATTCTCCTATTTCGTACGCTTTCGCTATCCCTATCACACGCACACTCTTTCCCTCTCCTAAAACCATAAGGTGTGTCATCCGAGCCCCAGGCGTACGCATATATATAATAGCACGTCACCTGATGCAGGCAGCCAATCACTCCTAGACACGTAGAAAAGGTAGTAGGTCATGGCAGGAGGTCCTCCAGGCTTCCCTACATGTTTATTGGCTAAGAAATAGGCGCTAAACATGCAGGGAGGAGTAAAAAAAAAACATGAATTTCACACGCTACTCGGCCGAGTAACGAATACTTAAGAGTACGCAAATATCCGTGCGGATAACGAATCTTTACGAATATATTCGCTATATTCACAAACTATTGAATACAAAGTCTGATATCTCAAACATTTATAGAATGAAGAGCACATCATAGCACTTTCTGAGCAAATGTATCTCTAAGCCATGCACCTGCATAGAATTGGAATTTTGCCTTGTCTACTGACAATATACTTCTACGACAATTACAAATATTTTTCTTAAGGAC
>ONZH01024140.1:0-24600 GCA_900303285.1 Rhinella marina
TTTGTTTTTAGTACTTTGGCATTGGTCTATATATGACCGATACTCAACGGATGCTGACCATTGTGTGTTCCACTATTTTAGTGAAACATACATGGTAAGCCCCTAATAAAGTATAAACTTTTAATCATAGTGGGAATGCAAAATGTATCACTTACCCAATCACATTTTTTGGGTTCGTGATACGCATCTCACAATTTTAACAAAAAAAAAGTAGTATATATACTACTTTCTTGCGGTTAAAAGAAAAAAAATTTATTATAACACACATGACACTTGGTGTAACTGCCTATTCCAGACCAGCATTATGCGGTCCACAACATGGCCACTGCAGAACAGACCTGCGGCCATATTGCGGCCTGCATATATGGGTCTTAGGCACAGATATGAACACTACGGAAGCAGTTGTAGTTCTTCCGTGTTGCTTCTGGCCATGCCTCATCAATGCAACAAAGTAGTGCAAGCATCTGCCGAATACAGATCGCGGACACCATTCAAGTAGATGGGTCCACAATCCAAATGCCACATCACCACTGTTAGTGCACGTGCGCTGTAGAACCAATTTTGTTGTTCATGGCTGGATCATAGACTAGGCAGTTAACCTAAAGGGTTACAGTCTGTTTAGAAAGGATCGCCAAAACCGGAGAGGGGGAGGGGTCTGCCTTTATGTAAATTCCTGTCTGAAACCCACACTCCGGGAAGATATAAGTGAGGGACATGAACATGTGGAGTCACTGTGGGTAGAAATAAATGGAGCCAAAAACAATAATAAAATACTAATAGGAATTTATTATAAACCACCTAATATACCAGAGTCCACAGAAAATCTACTTCTAAATGATCGTTAGGTCGTTATTATGGGGGACTTCAACTACCCAGATATAGACTGGGAAACTGAAACCTGTATATCTCATAAAGGAAACAGGTTCTTGGCAATAACCCAAAACAATTACCTTTCCCAACTGGTTCAGGCCCCGACTAGAGGGACGGCCATACTGGACTTAGTATTAACCAATAGACCTGACAGAACAACAGATGTGCAGGTTGGGGGACAACTGGGAAATAGTGACCATAAAATAATAACCTTCAAATTGTCAGTCAAAAGAGCGTTTCTTCAGGAAGGAACAAAAATACCAAACTTCAAAAAAGCTAAATTTAGCCAACTAAGAGAGGCCATAGGCCTAACTAACTGGGACAAAGTCCTCAAAAATAAAAAAAAAACAGCCACAAAATGGGATATTTTTAAAAGCATCCTAATATCTAATTGTGAGAGGTACATACCTTATGGGAATAAAAGGTTAAGGAACAAGAAAAAACCAATGTGGATAAATAGAGCTGTAAAGAAAGCAATAAATTACAAAAAGAAAGCATTTAAATCACTAAAACAGGAGGGTGGCGAGGAAGCATTGAAAAACTATAAGGAAAAAAATAGAATATGTGAAAGACAAATAAAAACAGCCAAACTAGAGACCGAGAGATTAATCGCCAAAGAGAGTAAAACTAACCCTAAAATGTTCTTTAATTATATAAATGGTAAAAAGTATAAACCTGAAGGTGTCGGCCCCTTAGAGTAATGAGGGGGGAGTTACAGAGAGCGATGAGGAGAAAGCAAAGCTGCTAAGTATCTTTTTCTCCACTGTATTCACTGAGGAAAATAAACTGTCAGATGAAATGCAGAATATAAAAGTAAATTCCCCATTAAAAGTGCCCTGTCTGACCAAGGAAGAAGTACAGCGACGTCTTTAAAAGATTAAAATAGACAAATCGCCAGGACCAGATGGCATACACCCCCGTAGCCTAAGAGAATTAAGTAATGTCATAGCCAGACCCTTATTTTTGATATTTAAGGACTCTATAATGACAGGGAGTGTTCCACAGGATTGGCGCATAGCAAATGTGGTGCCAATATTCAAAAGGGTCCAAAAACAGAGTCCAGAAACTATAGGCCGGTAAGTTTAACATCTGTCATGGGTAAACTGTTTGAGGGTTTTCTAAGAGATGCTATCTTGGAGTACTTCAGTGAAAATAAGCAAAAAACTCCATATCAGCATGGCTTCATGAGGGATCGGTCATGTCAAACCAATTTAATCAGTTTCTATGAGTAAGTAAGTTTTAGACTTGACTGTGGCGAATCAATGAATGTCGTATATCTGGACTTCTCCAAAGCATTTGACACGGTACCACATAAAAGGTTAGTATATAAAATGAGAATGCTTGGCCTGGGAGAAAATGTCTGTATGTGGGTAAGTAACTGGCTAAGTGATAGAAAACAGAGGGTGGTTATTAACGGCACATTTTCAGATTGGGTCACTGTCACTAGTGGGGTACCACAGGAGTCAGTATTGGGCCCTATTCTCTTCAATATATTTATTAATGATCTTGTAGAAGGCTTGCACAGTAAAATATCGATTTTTGCAGAAGACACTAAACTGTGTAAAGTAATTAACACAGAAGAGGACAGTATGCTGCTACAGATGGATCTGCATAGACTGGAGGCTTGGGCAGAGAAGTGGCAGATGAGGTTTAACACTGACAAATGTAAGGTTATGCACATAGGAAGGGGCATAGATGCCCGTGATGAGAACATAGTCCTGCCACTTTACAAATCACTAGTCAGACCACACATGGAGTACTGTGTACAGTTCTGGGCTCCTGTGAACAAGGCAGACATAGCAGAACTGGAGAGGGTCCAGAAAGATTATCAAAATTAGGGAAAAAAGACGACTGAGGGGAGATTTAATAACTATGTATAAATATATCAGGGGTCAGTACAGAGATCTCTCCCATGATCTATTTATCCCAGGACTGTGACGAGGGGACATGCTGTGCGCCTGGAGGAAAGAACGTTTGTACACAAACATAGAAGAGGATTCTTTATGGTAAGAGTAGTGAGACTATGGAACTCTCTGCCTGAGGAGGTGGTGATGGTAAGTTCACTAAAAGAGTTCAAGAGGGGCCTGAATGTATTTCTGGAGGGTAACAATATTATAGGTTATAGTTACTACAGATGGGTCATTGATCCAGGGAGTTATTCTGATTCCCTGATTCGAGTCGGGAATTTTTTTTCCCCTAAAGGGAGAAATATTGGCTTCTACCTCACAGGGTTTTTTGCCTTCCTCTGGATCAACTTGCAGGATAACAGGCCGAACTGGATGGACAGATGTCTTTTTTTGGCCTTATAAACTATGTTACTATGTAACAGCACGGTCATTGACCATCACACATGATTGTGTATGAGAATTTCAGTTCTGTC
The DNA here is from genome assembly GCA_900303285.1 of Rhinella marina. Lineage (NCBI taxonomy): Eukaryota > Metazoa > Chordata > Amphibia > Anura > Bufonidae > Rhinella > Rhinella marina. The sequence continues at coordinate 3,251 of ONZH01024140.1, forward strand.
TATCATTAGCGTGTTTGTCACAGACACCTTGTGACATTTTTAAAGTTATTACAAAATTATAACAAAATCTGGGTATAGAAACTGATTTTGTATACACAATATAAACTAATTTTTATTTTTTTGTAATCAGCGGCTGTATTACTCTTCCAGATAATTGGTAATGAGTGTTTATACAAAAGCTCTTTACCAATGATTTGGCCTAAGGCCTTGTTCAAACTTCAGGTTTTTGATCAGTTATTTCCATCTATTATTGTGAGCCAAAACCATGTGTGGGTCAAAAATAAAGATCTGTTGCAGATCTTTTATTATACCTTATCAATGTGTACCCTCCACTCCTGGTTTTGGCTCACCATAAATGATGGAAATAACTGACCTAATAACTGATGTGTGAACAAGGCCTAACATTGGCCTGTGTAATACTGCCGTTCATTACAGCAGGGGCGTAGCTATAGGGGGTGCAGAGGTAGCAGTCGCTACCGGGCCCAGGAGCCTAAGGGGGCCCAAAGACCCTTGTGCCGCATAAGAAGACACACAAATTACTGAGGGAAGGGGGCCCAAGCTGAACTCTTGCACCAGGGCCCATGAGCCTTTAGCTACGCTCCTGCATTACAGCTTAGGTTTTTGGAGTTGAAAACAATAACACAGACACATACGTGGTAATATTTTATTGTTCAGTCGATGGAGCATACAGCTCAATATACATTCAGTGTGGCGTTCCATATTGCATGGGCCTTGTATCCAGAAGGGCTGTACCTTAAATTATTAAGAATATTTAAAGGTTCAATAATGAATTATTAGTTGGTTTGATGTAGAAATATTTTTTAAAAATTCTAAATATTTCTACAAAAAACCTTAGCCCAAAAGCCCACATCAATGGTCCTCATTATCTTGTAAAGACCACAAGTCTCATCTGGCAGAGACTGTAAATTGTGGAGGTGAGCAGATAGCGGAATATAACCAGTTATTATCAGTCCCCTCTATGATGCCCATATTTCCTATTAGGTCGTATGGAAGGAGACGTTATTGAGACAGCCCCTTTAAATGAAGGACAGAATATCTACACAATCACTGCTATAATATCTTCTTTCATTTTCCTCTTTTCTAGAGATAAATATACAAGTTCCAGAGTATGAAGAACTAATTCTGGACTGTAGTTTGAATGGTACGTGAGGCTGGAGGACTCCTATAAGAACGTGTTCACCCTGGTTAGTGCAATGCAGATTCCAAAGAAAATAAGTGTAAAACTGGGAGATTGTTCATATTAAGTTATACGACCATCACATTAAAGCCTCATTCACACGTCAGTGTTTCATGGACGTGTGCTGTACATGTTCTCCATGGACAGCACACATCCCCATTCATTTCAATGTGTCTATTCAGACATCAGTGTTTCATCACGGTCCATGGCTCCTTTTTTTTTAGCACGGATGCATGTCCTATCTTGATCCGTGTTCCCGGATCCCTCACGCCCATTATAGTCAATGAGTCCATGAAAACCACGCATCCCTCACGGATGTCATCCGTGTGGGCCAGGGGGCGGATTGGCCATAGAACTTACAGGGAAATTTCCCAGTGGGCCGATGCCCAGGGGGCCACCTGAACCCTCCTCACTGTCTGTCAGTGGAAGTTTTTGGGGATGTAATTTGTGATGGACTGTGGTATTTGGCTCTGTTGGGGTGGTATAATATGACACAATATGGTATTGCTGGCCCTGCCTTCCATCAATTTGGACCTAACCACAAAACGGGGCTACTTTTAGTATTTTTTTCCAGGGCCACTTTAAGTTCCCAGTCCAGCCCTGGTGTGGGCTCCGTTTTTCACGGATGGTTGCTAGGGATACTCAAGGGATTTCCCCTTTGACTCAGCAGTAGCGGATGGAACTAGTTCCTGCCTGTTTGTTTCCTGCCAGTCCAGCCTGCTCGGTGCAGTTTCATAGCTGAAACTGTATTCCTGTTTCTTCTTTTATTTTTGGCCCTTTATATTTTTTGTTTTTTGGACATGCGTCCTTTAAATATGGACAAATTAATCTGTCTAGTGCAGGCCCGGCAAGAATTGTGGGACAACCGCATTGAGGGCTACCATAACAGGACCTTAATTGATTCCTCATGGGAAGCTGTGACATGTGTCTTTCATTTCTCATATAGTGGATGCTGTCAAAACACGTTGGCGGACATGTCGGGACACCTTCCGGCGTGAGACACAGGCCCCAAGGAGTGGTTCTGGTGGGCAAAAGAAGAAACCCTATGTTTATTTGGCTCAACTACGCTTCCTTTCTGATGTGATGGAGTTGAACACGCATGTTTTTATTTTTTGAGCCCAAACACTGTGATGTTTTGAATGTGATTGTAATGTCTCCTTATCTTCATCACATGTGGCCAACTCGGTCTCTGTAGGTGTTGGACACATGGGAATCAAATTCCTTGCACAATTATATCTAGTAAAGGGGTTGTCCTGGTTCTGAGCTGACCCCGGACATACCCTTCAATTCACACAGGCAGCCCGCCTGATGTCTGCATCGTAGTATCTAATGCGCCGATGCCCTCCCTTACCCTACACTATCCAGGGCATGGCAAGGGCTCTTCTGTTTACAATAACACAGATTATAACAGAAGATTCCGCCCGTCAATGTGTTTATTGACGTCACTGGCTCTAATGGTGCACCTTTCGTGCTGCCCTATCCATTTTACTGGCTCTGGCATTGATAAAGACCAGCCATCAGCGCCTTGACATTACCAGGCTCACTGCTATGCCTAATCCTCCGGCTTGCCAAGCCCGGTACGTCACCGGAACTGGGCAAAATGCCTTTGCCCTGAGCTAATTAGTGCAGGGCAAAGGAGGACATTGGAGCATAGGATGCTACGATGCTAACATCAGGCATGCTGCCTGGGTGATTGTAAGTGTATGTTGTGGTTCTGCTCTGATCCCGGACAACCCCTTTTTTGGGGGGTTTCTTTGGCCATAATGTCATCTTATATGCTATTTATTTTTGTTTTTTTATTATTATTTGAGAAAAATATGGGCCAATTTTATTATATAAAGTTAAAGTGTGTTCTTGAATCTTTTATGTAAAACTGAAGACAGTTTTCAGGATGAGGAGATGGTTGAGGACACGCCACTTGACACATCTAAGCCTCCTGTGCCTCCGGAGTCTGAAGTTGCTGAAGTGGACAAACAACCATCCACATCTGGCCAGGAGAATCCACTACACACAATAGTTGGACAGAGTGGGCGTGCCTCCACCCATTCTGCACGTACTAGGCGTCGCAGCCAGGTTCCAAGAAATGCAGCCGTAATTGATGAGCGTGTCCTACAATACATCAATGAGTCCCGGTCTGAGAATGAGTTTGACTGTTTTGTACGTACTCTGGTCCCTCTTTTACGTGTAGTCCCTGCACAAATGCAGACAAGAGTGCAATGTGGCATTATGACCCTTCTTGAAGCTGCCACTCCGCCAAATAACCCAAATAGTATTCTATGGGCTATTGAACAATGGCGTTTACAGGTTAATGAGCCAGCTGATCCCCCACCACCAGCGCCAGTCTTTCATGCACCTCCTCCTCGCCACACTCAGTACCATGCTTCACAGTTAATATACTCCCAGGATTATGCCTATGGAGTGTCCAGTCAAAGACCTCCAGAGTATTATGCTCAGCAATATCCTGGCCCTTCATATATGCAACAAATAACAACACTCATATTAATTTGTGGGAATATCCATTGGCTATGGGCTGGAATTTGGAACAAATAAGTACTTCCAGCATGCACAAACTGCAGACCTCAAGATGTTGTAAAATTAAAACGACCAGGACAGGTGTATGGCCTACAGCTATCATGAACATACATTTCCCTCAAAGACAATAAACACAGAACTATATTGTCCTTTGACTGGAAAAATTAAACAATAGAATTGTAAGTACATAAAAAATTAAGGGGGAAAAACAATGTACAGACATCACCACTGTCTCAACATAGTATTTGTAGTACACCACCAAAAAAAAGGGAAAAAAAAAATACTAACAGAAAAAATAAAGTATTGGTTTGTAAATAACACAAAAGGAAAAAGTATTTCAACAAAAAAAAAAAAACATTTGTGCTAATTACTTAAGCCCACAACCCACGTCAATGGTCCTCATCACCTAGCGAGTCTCTAACTAAAAAACTAATCTATGGTGGCAATTTGGAAAAAAAAAAAAGGGAGCAGTCGTTTCCTGCCCCAAAAAATTAATACCAAATTATGGGCATCCTGAAAAGGTAATGCACCCTCCGGGGAAATAAAATAATCGGCAAACTGGTCCCGGACTCGAAGACCAGAATGGCCAGGCCTTCCTACTGGCATCCCACCACTGACATTGAGTCCAAAAAAGATGCATCATCCTCAATGGGATCTATAATGGCATCATAGATCCGAACAAAATTGTGGAGGACAACACACACCTTTATAACAGACTGCACATTGGTGGGGGACAACTGAATACTTGTCAAAAAAACATGCCACCGGGACGAAAGAATCCCAAAGGCACATTCAACATAACGCCTGGCTCGCGAAAGGCGATAGTTAAAAATGTGCCTTCGGCAGTCTAACGCCCGCCGTGCAAAAGGGCGCAAAACGTTAACTGTAAGGGCAAATCCCTCATCAGCTACAACTACAAAAGGGGCAGGGGGGCCAGAAGAACCAGGAAGCACACATGGTGCAGGGAGGGCTAACTCGTTATCAAGACGCCGCCGACCCATATGGGATGCCCGAAATACGCGAGCATCGGCTGCACTCCCATAGGCACCAATGTCTACAAATACAAAACGGTAGTTACTGTCTACTAACACCAACAGAACTACCGAAAGATAACTTTTGTAGTTGTAGAAACGGGACCCTGAGTTCGGCAGCTTCTTGATGCACACGTTTCCCATCTAAGGCCCCTATACAATTTGGAAACTGTGCATTATCCAAAAAACCTTTTGCTATCTGTAGCCACATGTCAGTAGATGGCTTTGGCCTAACCAAGGACTTGATACGGGCCCAGATTACATCACAGGTTTCATGAACAATGCCAGCAATAGTGGAAGTAGTGGAAGACACAAAAAGGACAGACTGTAAAACAAATTAAACTTACCGAAGCGTCACAAGAAGCCACTCCTCAGCACATATGCAACGCCTCATACTTGTATCTTGCAAAGTTAAATCCGAAAGAACCAACTCAAGAAGACGGTCAAAAGAATTTATTGAAAGTCTAAAAAACGCAACACACTTCGCTGGATAGCGGCGCCGGTCCACATACAGCAGACGGAAATTACCTTTATTTGGCCGCTGAGACACAATAGGATGTATCCACATCATCTTACGCCTCCATGGATCTTCCTCCAACATAAAACGCCGCTCACCAAAACGCCTTGAAATAAGCCACAAAAGAGAAAGCTTGCCAAAAGGCAGCACAGACATTTCGCACAAGACACTCCAAACTCCTCTACACTCAATACCAAAAACCATCCAAAAAACCCACACAACACACAAGTGAACAAGATTTAAATACAGCCTACATGATCAGGTGGAAAAAATAAGGCCATTAATCACACATTCAGATCCGTGAAACACAGAACGCACACATATTGGCCAACACGGACTCACGGATGAAACACGGATTTGGCATAGGAAGAAAAACATATGGAACACGGGTCTGTGATACCACGGATCAAAAATGGACACAGACGTGTGAATGAGGCTTAAGGCAGCACTTCCCAAATCTATTCCTTCATTACCCAAAACACTTATCAGAAAGTCCTTTTACCCAATGTCATCATCAGGTTCCTTATTATAGTCTAAAATCAGACTTTAAGACAAATATCAATAAAATTACTGATGAATTTGCTGACATGACATAATGACTGATAAATGACAAATATGATATTATAAATAATTGTGACATATGATGATCTAACAGTTCTCCATATTATCTCTCTAGAATTGTGAACATGAACCCAAAGTCACCCGGGAGCCCTACCTAGTGATCAAGGGTGTGATGAAGGAGCACTCCGGCCGGTACACGTGTACCACCATCCTGGACTCTGTGGTGCCAGTGAGTAAGATCGCCTACAATATGGCAGGTGAGGACATATTATTACTGGCACTATGCTGGGTGGTAATATTAGTATATATGGAATTCTTATCTGCTTATAGGTGATAATTAGTGACAAAAGATTGAGGTCCAAAAAATCTGAACTGTCATCTATAAAGTGGGGATATTTTATATTAGTATTTATAAGGACAACCCTATAATGTAAAGAGCTGAGCCGCTTCTGTATTTTGATAAACTCTTGGTTTTGACAGCGCTTCTCAGCCGTCATGATACAGACGATTCTGATATATTTAAAGAAGAACTCCCGACAAAAATTTTATTCCATGTCCTGCTAGAAATGTACATGATGTAATCTGTAGTGAATGTCATTTTCTTACCAGTGTCTGAATTTTTGACTTATATCATCCTGAAGTTTCTTATCTGTGTCATGTGACTAGGAATTAGACCCACCAACTCACACATAGACTTATGTGTGGACAGAAAGTCTAATTCTCTGTGTATTCCTATGAGACTGAAAGTGAGGCTCCCATAGGAATGAATAGAGCAGTTACTGGCTTTCTGTCCTGGGTCAGTTGGAGGTCAGGGAGTTGGTCACATGGCCCAGCTACAATAAGAAGAGAAGTTATTACTCACAGAAACAGTCACTGATAAGAAAATGACATTCACTACAGATTATATCATGCACCTTTCTAACAGGTCAGAGAATAAAAATTTTTGCGGGAGTTCTTCTTTAATGTTATTTCATATATAAGATACACTACAATGTCATTATCATTCTCTTCATGGTATGAACTATTAATGTCATTGTTTTCCTCACTCAGTTATCAGTGGATCGGACCTGGCGACGGAAAAATACCATCCTAGCCCTACACTTCCTGATGTGCTTGATATCACAGCGACTGAGCCACCACTTCTAGAGAAGCTCCTTAACAGCAATGCTTCCCTCATAGCAATATCTGTGGCCAGCTCCGTCACCATCATGCTGATCACTGGCATATGGTAGGTAGCATTTATAGGATACTCTATGGAGCTCGCATATTATTGCTGGTTAATATTTACACAGCGTAAACTTAGTCCAGGCAGTCACAAGATGTGCCAGATTTATTACAATGCTGAAGGCTTCCTGGTAAAATTGGCGCACATTACAAGACCAGACTTGTTATAATGTAACGAGAAAACATCGGAGGATCTGTGCAAACAATTTTGCTGTCCGTAGCCCAATGAAAGTCTATGGATCCGCAAAAATGCGGATGACATGCGGAAAGGCATCCACATGTCATCCGCCTTTGCGGATTCCGTTCCAGGAGGAGAAGAAAAAAAAAGGTACAGCCCTCGCAGAGCCATGTGGTCTAGCAGACTGCTTTTGATTGGCCAAGGAGATATTAGTGCTGATCTCCAAAAGCTTTGAAAATGCCAACTTCTTATGATGTGGAGAAGTTAATTATTCTTATTCAAGAGAGGCCCAACCTCTGGGACACCCGTGTGGATTCCTATCACGACCGCATTCAGAAGGATCGGGCATGGGAGGAGGTAGCTAAGGAGCTAGCTGAAGTTGATTGGGAAAAAGCTGATTGGGAGAAAGCTGATGCCAAGAAGGGCATAGCTTCAGTGAGTATAAACTTTTGGCAATTTGTGGTATATGTGTGACTGGATTTTATTTTGTATTTTGCTGTATAGTAGTGCAGGGCAACCGGTGTATCTCCATCTGTAATGAGACTACTACTCCCACCATGCCATGCAAAAGGAGTTGTAGTTTTGTTATAGTTTGAGTTTTAAAGTCGAATAACAATGCACCCTGTTATTTTTCAGGATATGTATGCTTTCCGTCTGTAAAGTTTTAAGTGCATTTTCAGACTGTTGTTTTCTAATGTTTTCATTGCTGGACAGCTCTGTCCAGCAGCATATGTAAATGTGCATACATATGCTATAGTACAGATGTGCATTGCAATGCAACAGTTAGGACCTTACATTTAGCTGCCATATATGTTAACAGTTTGCTAGGCCCCAATACATTCATGCCCAGGCAGCTGGACATAGTTGTTGCTAGGCAACATTTTTCAAAGTTCTTTAATTTGCTGCCTATGCATGAATGTATTTTGCCCTGGAAAACATTTACATGCATGGATGCTCCTACATGTTTCTTTTTAAATGTTGCCTAGCAACAACTTTTTTTTAATGCTTTGCTATTTTTTTTATTTTTTGGGGGGTTTATGTAGTTCACAAAGTGAAGAGCCACTGGAATTCGTGTAGGGACCAGTTCCGGCGCAAACTCAACATGAAACAGCGCAGCGGTGATGGCTCCCTGGCCAAAAAGCCATATTTATATACCAAAAACCTGCAATTCTTACGTCCGGTTATGGAGTTAAGAGCGTAAATTTTTTAAGTTAGTTTTCATTCTTTATTTTTACAGAGGTGTTCAAATATTGTATTTTCCATAAGCTATGAATACTGTATGAGATTCGTCTGTATACAGTCTTCAAAGTGTAACCATTTTATTTGTGTCTCATGCACACGAGCTTGTGCACTCTGTGCCTGTGCTAGCTCACATATATTTTCGTCCACATCGCAGGGGCACAGATATTGTGCCCACCGCATGTGTTTTGTGGCCCCATTCATTAGAAAGGGCTCCCCATCTGCATCTGTTGTTTTCCTTTTGCCAAATGTCTTTCTTGCTTTACTATTTGGTGTTGTGGAGGCATGGCCAGACAAGCTCGTGTGGACCTTGACATTGGTTAGATATTTTTGTTGATTTCCTGAAGTGAGGTCATGGCCACTTCTGATCCTGCCCACATACGTCGGGTCAGCAATATACGTGGGAAACACCTGACAGGATAGGGAAGGGGCGCAGGGACTGTTGATGCCCCCCTCCCTAGAGTGAATAAAGGGCTGCAGTGCCCCCCCCCCCATATCACATTAATGGGTTATGTGCCTTCAGCCTGTTGCCATACAGGCACATTAAGGGGTTAATGGTGGCAGGCAGAAGGAATCAAACCCTTCTAGGTATAAAACCCTCCTACAGGGTTGTGGTCACCTCCCACAATAGTTATAAACCCCTGCCGGAGGCTCTATCTTCCTCTTAGCACACGGAAGCGTTGGTCCCACCATCCCTCCCCTCTCCTTTTTCTTAGGGTCTTCGTTCGCAAGGTTTTATGGTGTCGTGGGATGATTAAAAAAAAAAGGGTGTTTTACTGTTATTTGTTCTTTTTTTCTAGTGATAAGGACGTTCAGTTCTGTTGCAAGTCACAGCAGGCGGCAATTAATGGAATGGAATACGGAGAGAGATGGATGGCGGACTTGCCCACTGGGAGTCCGGCAGTCGGCATACCGCTCCGTTTCGGTTATATAACAATATCTTGATGTTAAAGAGCTTGCCGATCGTTTCAGTTTAATGCTGTGGCCGATCACCACCCAACAATAAAAGGTGTTCGTAAAGAAGCTCGAGTCATGTGGTTATTAAGAGTGTTCAATGTTGGAAGTTGATAAGATGGGGAAGTGGTTTTCCTCCTATCAACAGTCTTTCCTGTCAGTGTGGGCCACGCATCATGGATTGCTGACGCTTTCCTCATAATTCCATTCATGAGACTGTCTCTTGGTTTGTTTGATGGTTATTTCCAATCAACTGCCCAGGCCCAGCTTGCCCTTTGTGTGTTTCTAAATTGGGTTAACATACCGGATACATAGCCCAATTTTTTATAGCTCTCAAAATTTATCATTATCACATTCTCTGTTTACCCAATGCCAACTTAATATCATTTCACTAAGTATTAATGTATTCTTGAATAAATTTATTTTTAATTTTGGTTTGTCTTTTTCTAGAACTGTGGATAATCTAGAGGAGGAGGAAGCCAAGTCTGACACCCTCGTCAGATCTTCCCAGGAAGCTGGGCCAGACCAAGTATTGGAAGGCTCGTCAACATCTGGGGGCCTTGAAGCTTCTAGGGCCCAAGAAGAATGTTTGGCACCAGCACAGGAGGAGCCCCAAAGGTTAACTCGGTGTAGAGGAGGAACCTGGCCAGAGGCAGCAGCCACCCCCCGCCGTTCAGCAGGCAGACGCACGGGGGCACCTCCACATGATTCTGCTTTGGATACTCAAGAACTTGGAGAGCCCCTGACAGATTAAGGAAGGGGGTACGAGACTCCCGGGATCCCCCCCTTTTTGTTATAGGGCTAATGCTGTAGGGCCCCTTCCCTCCCCCTTTGGCTTTTCACCCCCCAGCTGGTTCAGGTGGGGTTAATATTAAGGAGGCAAGAATAGCTTGGCCATTAAAGGGTTAAGACCCTCTTCCTTTCCAGTCCGATTTTATGCCCTCCCCCTAATCATATAAAGGGCTGCTCCTCCCCTCCCTCTCGGACAGGCAGCGCTGTTCTCATCGGAGGTAACTACCTGCTGTGCCAAGCATGTCCGCAGGAGACCTGCTCCTCGCGGCTCTCCTGGCGCGTATTCAAGTCGAGGGGGATGGCTGGCTGCGTCCTTTGTTGAATATGCCAGCCATCCACGCTCCGTCCGCAGCCCCAGCGTCTTCCCCTGCTGAGCCGCACGGCAATGCGGCTCAGCCCTGTGCAGCGGGGGGTCGCGGTCTAAACATCGAACCGCCCCCCCCCCCCCCCCGCCCGTTTAGGTCACAGTCCACCCTCCGGTTCCAATAACTTACCGGCGCATGGTGCACAGCATCCACAATGAAGGTGGAACAGCCATCACTGTGCGCTCCACAAGCCCCCGCACCCTCTTCCTATTCCTGATTACCGCGCCTACGCTCCTCCCTGTCCCAGTTTGCACCTGCTACCGCCATTATGGGAGCGCAGGCAAGCTCCTCTTCATCCCTGGAGCAGCTTGCTACTGTGATAGCATCTGACCCCCATGATAGCACTGCAGCTCCTCCTTCAGTGCCCCCTACCTCTGACACCTTGGTAGAACATCAGGAAGCTGCAGGTCCACCTCTGGGGCAAAACTCAGGGGTTGTTCCACACCATCCTTGTCCATCAGTTTCTCCCGGCCCCCACCCCCTTCCCGTAGACACCGTCGTTCCTCGCCCTCTTCCTCGTCCGCTGACACTAGACGGAGGGATCGCCGCTCTTTACGCAAGCGTCAGTCCCAACACCGCTCCAGGGTTTCCGGGAGTAGCAGGCGCTCCAGATCCTCTAGGTGGCATTCACCGTCGTCTTCGGACGTTACGTCGGGCGCATCAGGGGAGTCTGGTCGGATTCATCACACGAAACGACGGCGAAGGGATCATCATCTATCTTCCAAGGCTGCTAGCTTGGCTTTACAAGGTATTCAGAGGGATCCGCCTCCATCCACGACGGCGATGACGGCCCCTGCTGTTCCTCCGGTATCATCTGCTTCCGGTGAGTTTAATTACACTGGGGCGTGGGAGGCGGGCTCAGGACATACGGACCAGGTGGTCGCTGTCCTGAATCAGTTGCAACCTCAAACTCCTCCTGCTAGGAAACCTCCTCATGCTAGCGTTCACAAAGATTCTTTCTTTTGTGGCGTTAGTCTGTTAGGTACTCATTTGGAGGATGAAATACGGGAAAAAATATGGAACAACCAATATGTGGATATCTGGTCTTTAGTCACCGTGGATCAACACACGGTGGATAAAGAACGTTGTCCAGCTGACAGGGTTTATGATCGTCGACCTCAAGTGGCTAAGACTATGAACAATAGGCTTCAGGCGTTTGCGGTTTTAGGCTCGGTGATGGGTCAGCGCCATCCAGAGCGTTGTTCGGAGCTCTTTGTATACCTCGACACTGTGTACAGCGCGTATCCCATGGTGGCTCCGCATGGTGGAGGTACGACGAGGAATTCCGCCGTCGCCTTGCCCTCCAGCCAGATATCGGATGGAGGGTTAAGGCCACAGATGTATGCTTACGATTGATGGTAACCAGAGACCTTCCTTTCCTACCGTGGCCGCTGGTTCAGGAACTACATCCCACAAGGATCAGTGGCCGTTAGACGACCGGGCGCTTGTTGGCTCTTTAATGAAGGACACTGCAGGTTCGCAGGTTTATGTAAATACAAAAACGAATGTTCTTCCTGCGGTGGCCCCCATGCGGCAATACCATGCAATCGTCCCCAAGGAAAGGCCCAGAAACCACTTGGCACCCAGGGTGACCCAAAGGACTCCGGTGTCCATAACCGCGATGTCCCCCTGGCTAGACCGATACCCCAATAAAGCAGATGCTGCACAATTACGTTTCGGTTTTACATTTGGTTTCTTTATCCTTTTTACCCTGAATAGAAAACCCATTTTTTCAGATAATCTCAAATCTGCCTGGGACCTCCCCGATGTTTTAAGGGATAAATTGTTTAAAGAAATAGCTATGGGCAGGATAGAGGGTCCCTTTGTTTCTCCTCCGATTGACAACCTCAGAGTTTCACCATTGGGTGTTATCCCTAAGAAGGGGCCTGGTAAGTTCAGACTTATCCATCACCTGTCACATCCTAAAGGCGAATCAGTTAACGATGCAATTACCACGGAAGACGCCTCGGTTTCGTACATCCCGTTCGACAGGGCGGTCGCCATCGTTCGGGAAGCTGGCCGCGGTGCCCTTATGGCAAAATCAGATATTGAATCAGCTTTTCACCTCCTTCCGGTTCATCCGGATTGCTACCATTTACTGGGGTGTGCTATGGATGGTCAGTATAATTATGACACGTGCCTTCCTATGGGCTGTTCTATTTCTTGCCATTATTTTGAAATGTTTAGTTCCTTTTTAGAGTGGGTTGTTCGATATGAATCGGGTTCCCATTCCATCATTCATTACCTGGACGACTTTCTTTTTGTTGCTCTAGGTGAGGGTGATGGTTGCCGGTTCTTATTGAATACATTTCTATATTATATGAACCAATTTGGGGTTCCAATATCGTTGGAAAAAACTGAAGGTCCCGTCACTTGTTTATCCTTTGACATTGGCATAGGCATTGAGATTGATTCAGTTGCCATGGTTTTCCGCCTTCCCACGGACAAGCTCCAACGTTTGTTGCAAATGATACAAGGTTTTTTAGCGATTCGGAAGGCCACCCTTCTGCAGGTGAAATCCCTCCTGGGTTTGTTGATATTCACCTGCAGAATTATGCCGATGGGCAGGGTTTTTTCCCACGACTGTCCCTTGCGACCCGCGGCGCCACTTCTCCTCGGCACCACATTCGAATTACCCTTTAGGGTAATTCGAGGCCCTTCGAGGCCCTTGAAGGTTTGGAGAGAATTTCTCTTGAATTACAATGGTCACACTTATTTTCTGTCACGCGAGAGTACTAATTCAGAGTTGGCTTTGTTCACGGATTCAGCGGGCTCATGTGGCTTTGGTGCGATTTATGGCAATGACTGGTGTGCTTCGCATTGGCCTGATTGGTCATCATCTGGACTTTTCAGGAATTTGACGTTACTAGAGCTCTTTCCTATTATAGTAGCGGTCGAGATTTGGGGTCCCAGTCTAACTAACCGACATGTTTGTTTTTGGTCTGATAACCTAGGCGTCGTGCATTGTATTAACAAATTAACATCTTCCTCGTTGCCAGTTCTGAGCCTTCTCCGGCACTTGGTACTTAAATGCCTGGAGAATAATATTTACTTCAGGGCCCATCATGTCCCTGGTTACTTGAATGTTACTGCTGATGCCTTGTCTCGTTTTCGTTTTCAGGAATTCTGATCCCTCCTTCCGGGAGCAAACGAAATTGGCATGCCTTGCCCACTCCACCTGTGGCACCTGGTGGACAACCTTTGATGTCATTAATATCTGCATCTGTTACACCCGCGACTTGGAGAGCTCATGGTAAGGCTTGGAATTCATTTTTGTCTATAGCGGGCAGCAGAGAGATCAGAAGTGTCGAAACAGGTTTAGAAGTGGCTATTGAATATTTGTTGCTCCTGCGTTCGCAAGGCGTGTTAGCGGCCGTAGCGCGGCGTCAGCTTTCGGGAGTGGCTTTCCATCTGCGTCTCCTTGGCTGGTCGGATTTTACTAAAGCGTTTATCATCACTCAAGCTTTGCGCGGTTGACGTAAGAAGCATGTCAGGAAGGAATGCCGGCGCCCTGTCTCTTACCAATTGCTTTGCGATTTGGCTTTCGCTTGCCAAACTATTTGTAATTCCCCTTTTGAGTCTACTCTGTTGGCCACTAGTTTCAGCCTTTCTTTTTTCGGAGCCCTCCGCATTAGCGAGCTGTTACCCCCTTCACGGTCGAGACCGGGTGGTCTTCTCCCAGACGATCTGGCGCTTTGCCACGATTCTGTTCGAATTTGCATCTGTCGTTCTAAGACAGACCAGTTCGGTAATGGGTCGTGGATTTACCTTCGGCTTAGTTACCGCATATGCCATTTTACGCCCTTCCGGCAGCCATTTCCTAGTTCACCAGGACCTCTCCCCTCTCACCCGGTTTCAATTCACTTTCCTATTTAAGAGATGCCTGCGACAGATCGGCGCAGATCCAAATTGCTTCGGCACACATTCTTTTAGAATTGGCGCAGCGACAGAGGTCGCGCGTGCTGGCCTATCGGATGTAGAGGTTATGCGCATCGGCAGATGGCGATCCGCCTGTTTTAATATTTACATCCGTCCTGACCTATTATAATGGCTCTAGTTTATAAAAAAAAATTAAAAATTTTTGTTTGGGCTACTCCTTTACACGGTTAGATTTTCTTCTTTATGGCTGTCCACATGTTTTCATTTGTCTTATATTTTGCAGGTGCCGTGCGCCCGGCAGTCTGGATAGTCGGTCACTCATATGTCTTTTGGGCAGCACAGAGGGCTGACTGCAGACCGGGTGGCCGTACCTTAGGCTTTCGGGAAGTGGACGTCTTCGGCACCTCCACATGATTCTGCTTTGGATACTCAAGCACTTATTGATTTAAGGGTGCTCGAGTATCTAAACCAGGATCGTGAGGCTACGAAGGAGGACAATGCATTAAAAAGTTTGAGCCCCTATTTGCAGCGTGTGCCTGCTGAACGGCAGGAAAGGTGCCTTGCTGTCCTTTATAAGGTAGTCTATGCCTTCTCTGCTCCAGAAGATCCCCTGGAAATTGAACATTTCATGGAGCGCTACCGTGATCATGTAGTGACAAGTAGACCTTTAAGCCACCATCCCAACACCCCCCTGCATGTTTTTACCCCTCTTCTGCTTTTCCATCAAGTTCAGTTTCCCACCCCGGCTCTTTCACCAGAGATCTGTTTGATTTGTAGTTTTATTTTATTTTTTTCCAAAATGAATTACTTACCGACAATTAAATAAATGAATATTCACTTTTGAATATATTATGTCTCTGGATTTTTCAGCTATTTTTATTTGATATGTAGCTTTGATCTGTAAGACTTTCTCAATTCTTGCTTGAAATATGATCTTGCCCATGACGTATGGCGCTGTGTGTGCCCAAAATGGTGTCGGGAGCACAAAGCAAATTGATTACAAAATACTGTGCATTCGTCGCCCTAGCGACTATTGTCTGCCATTTGTCAGAACATTTGAATACAAGTCAATTAGTCATCCGGCGACCAGATGAAACATATCTATACGGTTGTGTGAAAAGCAATTTAGTCCACATTATTTCAAGTATTAAGATACCCTTCAGGGTTGCAAATTTATTGATCCAAAATGTGTCTCTAAAAAAATTTCAGCCTTTAAAAATATATTTTAAAAAGTAACATAATTGAAAATGGTGCTTGTGTATATCAGTGTGTGCATTTTGACAACCAAAACATGTAGCTGAAATTATCCAAAATTAAAAAGAGATAGAGTGTAGTACTGAAAGAGCAAAATAAGTATACGTATCATTCATTAAATCAAGTACAGTGAGAGAAAATTTATTTAGAATACGTACAAATATTACCTTATTCATCAAACGAACCAATTATTAATCCAGAAATACAAAAATTTGTCGGGAATGTAATGAGTAGAATGAGCGAGTAGTATTCGACCGAGCCGGTATTCTCGATACTCGCTATTCGTCATACTCGATTTCGATCGAGTATAAACGGCGATGACGCACTTAAAATATTTCCCCTCCACCTTCCCTGCGCTTTTTACCCAATCACTATGCAGGGGGTATGACAGGTCTTGAGCACGCTGCATCGCAAGAACGGGATCTACATGCATTGGCTGAAAAACCATTGACCTCGATCATAAACTCCTCTTCCGCTGTTCGCATATCTGCATGAACGTAGTCAGGACAGAGCCGACAGGAGAGACAGCTTTAGCTGTATGAAAGTCAGTCAGACCCCAAAAGTAATACAGAAGCTCAGAATATCGCATTTACCACCATATATACCGGCTACCAGCGGATAGGAGAGTGATTGACAGCCCTTATCGGGCTACTTACTGCACGTATATAGCTGATTCTAACTATATACACTCTGCCACAGAACGCTCTTTATGAGGGATACTGCTGGAGTTAGACATGAGAGAGGAGTGGTGATAGCACTATATAAAAACTATATTTGGCACTATGTTGTGTTTGTGCCAGCAAAACCCTGTTAATATACCTGTGCGTATAGGCATCTATTGACCTTCTGGCATATTAATGGCTGTATACGCAATGTTCTCCTAAAAAATAAAGTATATTTGGCACCACTGTGTGCGTTCGTTGCCATCCAAAACCCTGTTAATATACCTGGGTGCGTATAGGATCTATTGACCTCTGGCCAGTATATGGCTGTATACGCCAAGTGTTTAAAAAAAAAAAAAAAAAAATATATGCACACTGTTGTGCGTTCTGTGTGCAGCAAAACCCGTTAATATACCTGTGCGTATAGGCATCTATGACCTTCTCATATACGGCGTATAGCAATGTTCTCCTAAAAAAAAAGTATATTTGGCACACTGTGGTCTCTTGTGCAACGAATATACCTCGTAATACTGACCAGGTAGCGTTATATAATAAAAATAAAGTATATTTGGCACCACTGTGTGCTTCTGGTGCAGAAACCGTTAATAACCTTGGTGCGTATAGGCACTATGACCTTCTGGCAGTATATCTGATATACGCCAGTGTTTAAAAAAAAAAAAAAAAGTAGTATTGGCACCACTGTTGTGCGTTCTGTGTGCCAGCAAAACCCTGTTAATATACCTGGTGCGTATAGGCATCTATTGACCTTCTGGCAGTATACGGCTGTATAGCCAAGTGTTCTCCTAAAAAAAAAGTATATTGCACCACTGTTGTGCGTTCTGTGTGCAGCAAAACCAGTTAAAAAAAAAAAAAAAAAATTATTATGGCTTAGCTCTTGGGCCTTAATACAATTTTTAAGAGGTCTCACTCTTGGGCCTTAAACAATTTAGAGTCTCAGCTTTGGGCCTTAAAACAATTTTTAAGATGGTCTCAGCTCTGGGCCTAATACATTTAAAGAGGTCTCAGCTTTGGGCCTCCAGCACAATTTTAAGAGTCTCACCTCTTGGCCTTTAATTTTTCGAGGCTCACCTCAAGGGCCTCCATATAATTTTTTCAAGGTCTCACCTCAAGCTAAATTGTGCCACTCATTAAAATATCTTCACAACAAGGACTAAGACCCTCGATGGGAGACTTTGTGGGGCCGTTATAGGAGAGATCGGCCTGTGCTCTAGCTGCCTTCTCCATAAGCCTTGGCCACACGGCCCTTCCTGCCTTTGCGGTCCTACGCAATCCTCAACATCCCCACTGCTTTACCTGCTAACTGACACTGGCCAGTCGGGTCCTGACTTCGTCATACTCAACCACCTCCTCTTACACTGCCTCACTTTGCTCCTCCTCCGGCCCACCGGACATACCAAAGCCCCTTGCTGCAACTGTGTCATCATGTCCTAATCATTTTACACTTTAGTGCCGTTCCACACCACCATCAGCTAGAGATGGAGCTGCCAGTGTTTGCATCAGAACAACAAAATCTCAGATAGCTCCGCGTTCTGCAGGGACTGGCGAGGAGTCAAAATCAGGGAAGGGACCTAAGAAGAGCTCCTGGGAGTGGGCATGGTGGGAACACTCGGTTGATAACATTGGGGCAGGGTGGGAGGAAGAGGGTCAGAGTGAGGTCCCTGTCAGTTTCTGCAGCTATCGACAAGACTGGACTTTGTGGACTTGACTGGGTGTGGACAGATTTAACAAATCTAGAAGGAGAAGGAGGGGTTGCCAAGCTGTCTGTAAGGGTTGCGGAAATCCTGACAGAACCAAGGCCAAAACTTGGGTGGGGGTAGCAGGTTTGCCCGTCCCCGCCTCCACAACATTCACCAGTGTGCTGTCAGGGAGATGTAGCATCCCCGGCCTCAAACGCTTGTCCAAGTGTTGGTGGTCAAATGGCCTTTTGCAGTAACCGTGTTAACTCGGGCGTGGATGATGTTTTGGGACATGTGCTAGGGCAAGGCAGGGTTGGCACAGAGGGAAAAATAGTGATGGCTAGGGACAGGATACTGATGGATGGCAGCCCCCATTCAGGTTGCAGAAAGCTTTCATTTCTACAAGCCTAGAATGCAACATCTCAAGCGCCAACAATTTGGGCATTTTAAGGCTTCTGCATGTGTTTGAGTTGTTTTTACATTTTAAAGAAGACATGTCTGACCACATCTCACACACAATGACAATTAGGGGTGGGTCTATTGCTTCCCCCTTGCCTATGCCATCTGTGGTTGTCATAGGCAACGTGATTTAAGGGGTGGCAGAATTTTTTCTTCTTTTTGTACAGTTTGGCTTGGGGTCCATGGCAATGTAGAGGAAAGAAGGTTTCCTTGTATTGTCTCACTTTACATAGAAGTTATATTGTGTTTGGAGTGTATTGTTGAGAGGCCTGTGATAGTGGCGTAATAGTGCGACTTGGGCGCGTTATATGCACCCAGACATGCTTCCCCTGCTGTCCCAGTTGCATTCCAGCAGTGTTGGCATCATTTTCTGAGGTTTCAGGGTGGACTTGGCGACCTCCAAGTGGTCGAATTGAGATTTCCAAGTGGCGAGCATTTTTTTCCCATAGACTATAATGGGATTCGATATTCGGTCGAATAGTCGAATAACGCGGTCTATTCGAATCGAAATTCGAACTTTCGAATATTTCACTACTTGCTCATCTCTAGTAATGAGGTATTAGAAGGTATTTAAACCAAATTTCTTCAAAAATTATTTTAAAAAAAACAAACAAAAAAGGAATTTGGATATTACAAAATACCTCAGCCCGCAAGCCCACGTCAAGGGTCCTCATTCTCTTGCGAGTCCCTAACTAAACTAACAACAGGGGATCTAACTAACTTAAAAATAATTAAAAAAAAATTGGAAAATTTGAGACCAGAATCAAGCAGAAATCAACGACTAGCACGGATGGCCGCCAAGTGCCACGGTAATGCTTCCTCTGGACTGCAGAAATAGTCGGCAAAGAGTTCCCGAACAGCTAGGCCAGCCGTTCCAGGTCGACCAGGCCGACTCAGCTCCAAACTGACAATAGATGCCATAATTGGGTGGCATGGTCCGGATTCATCTGGATGGATGACAAGAACACTCTCCACTTAGCAGAGAGTATTCCAAAAGCGCACTCCACATACCAGATCGCGTCTAGGGAAGGGCCGCATCAGATGTGGTGACAATGCTAATCCTTCATCAGCCACGATCACAAATGGAGCCGGCGGACTTGCTGATCCGGGAAGTCTTCTTGGCTCTGGCAGGGCAAGCTGGTTTGTGTAAAGTCTGTCACCCATTCTGGAAACACTAAAGATGCAGGCGTCTGAAGTGCTCCCATAGGCCCTGATATCCACAATTATAAACCTATAGTTTATAGTTACCTATAGTTGGTAAAATCCCTCGGCGTAGCCAATCTTCCGCCTTGGGGGTGGGCATCACCGCTTCTCTGAGACGCTGCCAGATAACTTGACAAGTATGGCAGACGATCCCAGAGATTGTTGAGATCCCAAGCAGAAACTCAAAGTGCAGCGAAGCGAAAGAATTTCCAGTAGCAAGGAATCTGTGTAAAGAAACAAACCCCCCCCCCCCCACAAAAAATTAATAAACCAAAAGACAAAATGTCAACAGGGATAATCACTAAACTATGTACTGCAATGGCGTAACATCACTTAGTATCTCATTTGCAGATGCATCATTATTCCAGCCATACATGATTTAAGATACTGTTTAAGAAAATAATCTAAAAAAAAGGACCTTTCCCAAAAAAGGTGGCCATTGCTAGATGTTTATCCGAATGACAGATTTAATATTGGAAAAGTACAAAATACAATACATACTTAATTTAAAAAAAACTTACCTCAACGTGACAAGAGATGTTCCTCTGCCAGAAATGCTACGCCTCATGCTAGTTCATGAAGGTCAGGTCCGGATGGGAGAGAGACCAGAAGATGATCAAAAGCCTCCATGGACATGCGCAGTAATCCGAATTTGATGGGGTCCTGAGGAAGATCATTGTATCATCAGTTTATGAATTGTCCCTTCCATAACGCTGGGCGACAATGGGAGCATCACTGCGCCTCTCTTTCTCTGGTTCTTCGCCAGCATTGACTCCTATATCCTAAGGATGGCGATACAGATGAATATAGAGATGAGCGCTTCCAAAATGGAAGCGCTCATCTCCCCTGCCGCCGTAAGAAAAAGGGCCCCCCTCCGGCCCTGGGCCCCTATGCAGCCAAACCGGCCTGCAAAGGGGTATGTCCGCCCCTGGCTGGAGGACTCCTATAAGAATGTGTTCACCCTGGTTAGTGCAATGCAGATTCCCAAGAAAATAAGTGTAAAACTGGGAGATTGTTCATATTAAGTTATACGACCATCACATTAAGGCAGCGCTTCCCAAATCTATTCCTTCATTACCCAAAACACTTATCAGAAAGTCCTTTTACCCAATGTCATCATCAGGTTCTTATTATAGTCTAAAATCAGACTTAAGACAAATATCAAAAATTACTGATGATAATTTGCTGACATGACAAATGACTGATAAATGACAAATATGATATTAGAAATAATTGTGACATATGAGGATCTAACAATTCTCCATATTATCTCTAGAATCGTGAACATGAACCCAAAGTCACCCGGGAGCCCTACCTAGTGATCAAGGGCATGATGAAGAGCACTCCGGCGGTACACGGACACCCCTGGACTCTGAGGTGCCAGTGAGTAAGATCACTTACAATATGGCAGGTGAGGACATATTTTCTGGCACTATGCTGGGGGTAATATTAGTATATATGGAATTCTTATCTGCTTAATATGTGATAATAGTGACAAAAGATTGAGTCCAAAAAATCTGAACTGTCACTATAACGTGGGATATTTTATAGAAGTATTTGTAAGGAAACCCATAATGAAGATCTGAGCCACTTCTGTATTTTGGA
>ONZH01024142.1:0-112378 GCA_900303285.1 Rhinella marina
TCCTCTGAACCCTCTCCAGCTCTGCTATGTCTGCCTTGTTCACAGGAGCCCAGAACTGTACACAGTCCTCCATGTGCGGTCTGACTAGTGATTTGTAAAGTGGCAGGACTATGTTCTCATCACGGGCATCTATGCCTCTTTTGATGCAACCCATTATCTTATTGTATAAACAATCACAAAGACAGACACATATACACACACATATCTATAAATACAAATACGCAAACAAAAAATGTATATATATATATTATACACACAGATAAACTCATACACTCACACATATATACACACATATATACACATATAAACACACACAGATAAACACAAGCATACACATATACACAGAGATACTTACTTACAGGCTGCAGGCTCTTTATTCCCCTCTGGTGTCTCTAGGAGGCTAAAGGACCTTTGGAATGCAATAATGTTAGGATACAGGACCTTCGATCATGTGACCTAATGACGTTATCGAAGGTTCTTTAGCCTGCGATTACTGCATTGAAAAGGTCCTTGATACTGGTATGTAGACCATTTACACCATTTCTAGTACATTTCAGGCCAGACTGGGCCCCCTGAAGTTACAGTCACACTTTGGGCCCAGCCTGGCCTGAATAGTACTAGAAAAGACACTGCTCCCTGGCCCCTAGTCATCTCGGGCCCCAAAGCAGATGCTTCCCCTGCTTCCCCTGTAGTTACGCCAATGCACATAGCAGCACAAAATGATGAAAAATTATTTTTCTTCATGTTAGAATCACTGTGCATTACATTTACAAACAGTCATTAACAGTTTTTCAGGATATTTGGGATGAAATTGGTCCATGGAATAACTCCAGAAACAGCACAACCTCTGTCCACAAGCTATAGCTATGTCAGGTACTGTACAGTAGTTCACATCTGCTTCAATCTGTTTCATATAAAATGCATGGTCTGTTTAGTTGTTTTCTTTCTGGATCCTAATGTATTTTTGAAAAAAATGACTGTATAGAAAAAACTTTTTTAAATTCCGGACAAATAAAAGCGTACATCAAAGGGTTTATACAAGCAGTCAACGAGGCCAAGGCCATGGTGAGAATTAGACCCTGGTCAATATAGGAGTTCGGAAGACTTTCTCCAGTCATGGAAGAAGATAGAAAGAAGACATGGTGTGGGATCCAACAAAGGAAAAAACATATCTGGATTGAGAAAATCAGTTTTAAGTTTGTGGTATACCTTGAAGAATTCTTCCTGTGATAGAACAGTCCCGTGAAAACGATACAGGAAATGATGATCAAAGAAGGGATGAGGAATCCAAGGACAAATGCGGTGGCCACTATTGACTGATACTGGGCCTTCTCATCATGGAGAACACCATAAAGACACTTGCTTGACTTGTGACAATCATATGTGTTTTTGAAAATGAAGTACGGCACACTGGCCCCAAGTGAGAAGATCCAAATGACTAGGACTTGTTTAGAAGACAAGCTTGTTGTCCTGTAGAAATTGTAACGAATGGGAAACAGAACGACAATGCAATAGTCTATACTGAATAGAGTGAGAATAGAAGCACTTACAAACATGTAGAGATAAAAGATCGCATTGTTCAGTCTACACATGAAGGAACCAAAGGGCCAGTGAACGTCTAAGGCAAAGTAGACCATGTCCAGAAGTTGGAACAATGAGAAGATAAAACCAGCGAAGAACAAGTGAAGGTATAAGACTGTACGGTATTTCTTCTCCATCTTGAAGATTTTAATCCATAGGACAAAGCCATTTACTGGTGGCCCCAGTAGGAACACCAAGGCACAGATTAGAGCAGATAAAACACTGGTGACATGGACATGGCGACCATCTTCTTTGTCAGTGGTATTACAATATTTCTCCCAGGTAATGGCGTGGTCAAGGTTTGAGTTATTCTCCATTTTCTTGACTTGAAAGGATACACTGTAAATTATAAAGAGAAATAAAAATTATACTATGATCTACATAGAATCAAGAGAGGTGGTGAGATGTTTCAATAGGTTTTTTTTCTAGGATATGAGCTAATTTACACACTTTTCACCCATATACCTTTGTTGAAACATAAGTCTATTCAATAAGAGCCAGTAACCATCCAGGAATTCTAGTAAATATGTCTTTAAAGGGGTACATATAACCAGAACCCATACCTGTACATAAAACCAGAACCAATACCTGTACATATAACCAGAGCCCATACCTATACATATAACCAGAACCCATACCTGTACATATAACCAGAACCCATACCTACACATATAACCAGAACCCATACCTGTACATATAACCAGAACCCATACCTGTACATATAACCAGAACCCATACCTGTACATATAACCAGAACCCATACCTATACATATAACCAGAACCCATACCTATACATATAACCAGAACCCATACCTGTACATATAACCAGAACCCATACCTGTACATATAACCAGAACCCATACCTGTACATATAACCAGAACCCATACCTGTACATATAACCAGAACCCATACCTATACATATAACCAGAACCCATACCTGTACATATAACCAGAGCCCATACTGTACATATAATCAGAACCCACACCTGTACATATAACCAGAATCCATACCTGTACATATAACCAGAACCCATACCTGTACATATAACCAGAACCCATACCTATACATATAACCAGAACCCATACCTGTACATATAACCAGAACCCATACTGTACATATAACCAGAACCCATACCTCTACATATAACCAGAACCCATACCTGTACATATAACCAGAACCCATACCTGTACATATAACCAGAACCCATACCTGTACATATAACCAGAACCCATACCTATACATATAACCAGAACCCATACCTGTACATATAACCAGAACCCATACTGTACATATAACCAGAACCCATACCTGTACATATAACCAGAACCCATACCTGTACATATAACCAGAACCCATACCTGTACATATAACCAGAACCCATACCTGTACATATAACCAGAACCCATACCTATACATATAACCAGAACCCATACCTGTACATATAACCAGAACCCATACCTATACATATAACCAGAACCCATAACCTGTACATATAACCAGAACCCATACCTATACCAAATAACAACTAGAACCCTACCTATACAATAACTAGAACCCATACCGTACATATAACCAGAACCCATACCTGTACATAAACCAGAACCCATACCTATACATATAACCAGAACACATACCTATACATATAACCAGAACCCATACCTGTACATATAACCAGAACCCATACCTATACAAATAACTAGAACCCATACCTGTACATATAACCAGAACCCATACCTATACATATAACCAGAACCCATACCTATACATATAACCAGAACACATACCTATACATATAACCAGAACCCATACCTGTACATATAACCAGAACCCATACCTGTACATATAACCAGAACTCGTACCTATACATATAACCAGAACTCGTACCCCTACATATAACCAGAACTCGTACCCGTACATATAACCAGAACCCATACCTATACATATAACCAGAACACATACCTATACATATAACCAGAACCCATACCTGTACATATAACCAGAACCCATACCTGTACATATAACCAGAACTCGTACCTATACATATAACCAGAACTCGTACCCGTACATATAACCAGAACCCATACCTATACATATAACCAGAACCCATACCTGTACATATAACCAGAACCCATACCTGTACATATAACCAGAGCCCATATCTGTACATATAACCAGAACCCATACCTGTACATATAACCAGAGCCCATATCTGTACATATAACCAGAACTCGTACCTATTAGAGATGAGCGAGTAGTGTTCGATCGAGCCGGTATTCGATCGAATACTACGCTATTCGGCATACTCGATTTCGATCGAGTATAACGGCGATGGCGCACTTAGAATTCGTTTCCCCTCCCACCTTCCCTGGCGCTCTTTTTCCACCAATCACCATGCAGGGGGGGTATGACAGGCCCGCGGAGCACGCTGGCAGCGCGAAAACGGCGTCTACATGGATTGGCTGGAAAAACCATGTGACCTCAAATATTAAAAACTCAGCTCTTCCTGCTCGTTCGCATATGCTGCGTGAACTTAGTCAGGGACAGAGGCTGGAGAAGGGAGAGACAGGTTTTAGCTGTTGGACAGGCAGGAGCGTGATTAAAAGCCCTTATCAGGGCTACTATAGTGCACTACAGTGATAGCTTTACTACCATATACACTCTGCAGAGAACGGCTGCTGTATTCAGGGATAGCTGCTGGAGTAGGGACAGAGAGAGGCATTAGTGGTGTATTAGGTGCTCTGCTACATACCAAACTATATTTGGCACTACTGTTCTGCGTTCTTTTTGGCTGCAAAACCCTGTTATATAACTAGTGTGTATATGCACCATCTGGCAGTATACGGCTGTGAATTTTTTTTTTTTTTTTTTTTTAATACAGTTTATTTGGCTCTAGTGTTCTGGGTTCTGTGTGCCTGCAATACCCTTTTTGTATACCAGGTGTAAATACCCACCGTCTGAACAGTTAGTACACGGCTGTGTACCTAGAAATATTAAAAAAAAGGCCTTTTCTTTGGCACCTGTACTGTGCGTTCTCTTGCAAAATAATTTTATATACGTGGTGTTAATACCCACCGTCTGAACTGTTAGTACACGGCTGTGTACCTAGAAATATAAAAAAAATAGGCCTTTTCATTGGCACCTGTACTGTGCATTCTCTTGCAAAATAATTGTATATACGTGGTGTTCATACACACCGTCTGAACTGTTAGTATACGGCTGTGAAGGCAAAATATTGTAACAAAAAAAAATAAAATGCGGAGGGGGGCTAGCGGAATCGGACGTGGACGAGGACGGGGGCGCGGAAATGCTGTTGGGGGCCTTGTTGAAGGCAGTGGGGATACAATGCGTGCTGGTGAGGTTCAGCCAGGATCCCACTCATCCAGAATCCCTGCCTTTATGGGACAGTTAAGCAGGGGGCGGGTTACACCGCTGTTGAGGCCTGAGCAGGTTGAACAGGTGGTGCAATGGATAGCCGATAGCGCTTCCACACAGTTGTCCACCAGCCAGTCATCCACACAGTCTCACTCTGACCCTCATTCCTCCACACCTGGCCAACAGAGTCATCCCACCATTGACCCCTCCCAGGAGCTCTTTTCGGGTCCTTTTTCAGATGTGCCGGAAGAATCCCAGGAGCTAGCAGAGGAATTTGTTTGTAGTGATGCCCAAACACTTGAGTTTTCGCCATCTCCTGCTGATGTGGACCCTGAACCAGCATCTGTTATCATGAGCGATGATGATGATGAGACGCAGTTGCCATCAAGGGAGGCTGTTGGAATGTCCAGTGGGCAGGAGGAGGAGCAGAGTGAGGAAGAGGAGGTGGTGGATGACGAAATGACCGACCCCACTTGGCCAAGGGTGATGTCCAGCGGGGAAAGCAGTGGAGAGGTGGTGGTCTGCGCAGCACCGAAAAAGGCAGCAAGAGGCAGAGGGATGTCCAGAGGCAGAGGGATGTCCAGAGGCAGAGGGATGTCCACAGGCAGAGGACAGTCCAGACAGAGAAGTGAGGCCACAGCCAGCAGGGCCGAAGCTGTTCCCGGCAGCGGGCAGTCGCGCGAAGCTCCCCCATCGAGGTCTCGTACTTCTGTGGTGTGGAGATTTTTTAATGTTTGTGCGGATGACAAACTGAGCGTGGTTTGCACACTCTGCCACTCAAAACTGAGTAGGGGCTCTGAGAAGAGCAATCTGACCACCTCAGGCATGCGGCGTCACTTGGAAGTCAAGCACTGGGCTGAGTGGGAGAGAGCAAACGCAATACAACCTGCGCCCGGTCTTGCTGCCACTGCCTCTTCCCCTTTGTTGTGTGCTGCCACTGCGGTCCAGACCTCCAGCCAGGACACCTCCACATCTGCCTCTGCCTCGGCTACTTTGGGGCCTTCTCCTACACTACTCGTCCCATCAACTGTCCAACTCGCAGGCGTTCGACCGCAGGCGGAAGTACGCCTCGAGTCACCCCCAAGACCAAGCCTTAAACTGCCACATCTCCAAACTGCTGGCCCTGGAGATGTTGCCGTTTAGGCTTGTGGAGACGCAGGCCTTCCGCGACCTGATGGCGGCTGCCGCACTTCGCTATTCCGTCCCCAGCCGCCACTACTTTTCCCGGAGTGCCGTCCCCGCCCTGCACCAGCACGTCTCGCGTAACATCAGGCCCTGAGGTACGCAGTCAGCGCAAAGGTCCACTTGACCACCGACTCGTGGACAAGCGCTTGCGGCCAGGGACGATACATCTCTTTGACGGCACACTGGGTGAATGTTGTGGAAGCGGGGACGGGGTCGCAAACAGAGACGGCCTACCTACCACCCCCGCCCAAGATTGCCAGCACGGGTTCTGATAAACCCCCTCCTCTTCCTCCTCCTCCTCCTCCTCCTCCTCCTCCTCCTCCGCCTTAACATCGCCCTCAGCCGCTAGCTGGAAGCGTTGCAGCACTGGCGCGGGGAGACGTCAGCAGGCGGTGCTTAAGCTCATCAGCTTGGGCGACAGGAAGCACAGCGCCCCAGAGGTGAGGGATGCCATATTGCAGCAGACGGAGATGTGGCTGTCGCCGCTGCAGCTAGGACCAGGCATGGTCGTGTGCGATAACGGCCGTAACCTGGTGGCGGCTCTGGAGCTTGCCGAACTCAATCATGTACCATGCCTGGCCCACGTTTTTAATCTGGTAGTCCAAAAATTTCTAAAGACTTACCCCAACCTGGCAGAGCTACTGGTGAAAGTGCGGCGCTTGTGCGCTCACTTTCGGAAGTCAACTGTAGCTGCTGCTAGCTTAAAAAAACTCCAGCAACGCCTCCATTTGCCTGAACATCGGCTGTTGTGCGACCTGCCGACTCGCTGGAATTCCACCTATTCCATGTTGGCCAGGGTGTGTGAGCAGCAGAGAGCATTTATGGAGTACCAGATTATGAATCCACGCGTGCCTCCAACTTAGCTCCCTCAGTTTGCCAACCACGAGTGGCCATGGATGGCAGACATATGCGATGTACTGCGTATCTTTGAGGAGTCCACCAAGAAGGTCAGCAGTGAGGACGCTATAGTGAGCGTAACCATCCCGCTCCTATGCGTCCTTAAAGAATCGCTTATCGCAATAAGGGAGAACGCATTGCACGCAGAGGAGACGGGGGTAGAAGGAGACGCAACGGAGCTACACAGTCAGACCACACTTTTGTCTGCTTCTCGGTGGCAGTTGCAGGAGGAGGAGGACGACGTGGAGGTGGCTGTGGAAGAGGAGGCGGATGCTGGCGGCGAGGGTAGCAGTCAGGCTGTGTGCGTCCCATTGGTTCAGCGCGGATGGGGCGGAGAGGAGGCGGAAGAGGAAGAGGAGGAAATGGCAAGTGATCCTTCTGGTGGGGGCAGTGACGTCATGCCTATTCAGAGTCTGGCACACATGGCTGACTTCATGCTGGGCTGCTTTTCCCGGGACACACGTGTTGTCCGGATAGTGGAGAACAAACTGTACTGGGTCTTCACACTCCTGGACCCCCGGTATAAAGATAACGTCTCCTCTTTTATTCCGGTAGAGGAGAGGACGAATCGATTGCTGGAATACCAGAGGGAACTCGTGCAGAACATGATGGAGATTTTCCCACCCAGCATCGCTGGCGGCAGAGAGGAGAGGGTCTCCAAGAGTCCCACAACATCGATCAGGCCCACAGCCACCAGGGGAACACTCTCCAAGGTGTGGGACACGTTCATGGCACCCCCTCGTGCAACTTCCATCACTGCGGGGCCCGCTATCAGCAGTAGGGACAAGTATCGGCGGATGTTGCGGGAGTACCTGGCAGACCGTAACCCTGTCCTCCCCGATCCCTCGGCGTCCTACACTTACTGGGTCTCCAAGTTGGACACGTGGCTGGAACTGTCCCTGTACGCCTTGGAGGTGCTTGCCTGCCCTGCCGCCAGCGTGCTATCAGAAAGGGTGTTCAGCGCAGCCGGGGGCATTATAACCGACAAGCGCAGCCGCCTGTCAACCGACAGTGCCGACAGGCTGACGCTAATCAAAATGAACAGCAAGTGGATTGACCCGGACTTTGCTTCTCCAACAGTGGAAAGCAGCCAAAAGTGAAGTGCCATCTGTATGAAGTGCCATTTCCTCCACCTCCTCCTCCACCTCCTTAACCGCCTTAGAATTGCTCCGTAAAATAAAAAAAATATATATATTTATGGCTCACCTCTTCGGCCTACAAACAATTTTTAAGAGGTCTCACCTCTTTGGCCTCCACATAATTTTTAAGAGGTCTCACCTCTTGGGCCTACAAACAATTTTTCTCATGGCTCACCTCTTGGGCCTACAAACAATTTTTAAGAGGTCTCACCTCTTGGGCCTACAAACAATTTTTATTATGGCTCACCTCTTGGGCCTTAATACAATTTTTAAGAGGTCTCACCTCTTGGGCCTACAAACAATTTTTAAGAGGTCTCACCTCTTGGGCCTACAAACAATTTTTAAGAGGTCTCACCTCTTGGGCCTACAAACAATTTTTATTATGGCTCACCTCTTGGACCTTAATACAATTTTTAAGAGGTCTCACCTCTTGGGCCTACAAACAATTTTTTAAGAGGTCTCACCTCTTGGGCCTACAAACAATTTTTATTATGGCTCACCTCTTGGGCCTTAATACAATTGTTAAGAGGTCTCACCTCTTGGGCCTACAAACAATTTTTAAGACGTCTCACCTCTTTGGCCTCCACATAATTTTTAAGAGGTCTCACCTCTTGGGCCTACAAACAATTTTTCTCATGGCTCACCTCTTGGGCCTACAAACAATTTTTAAGAGGTCTCACCTCTTGGGCCTACAAACAATTTTTATTATGGCTCACCTCTTGGGCCTTAATACAATTTTTAAGAGGTCTCACCTCTTTGGCCTCCATATAATTTTTTCGAGGGCTCACCTCAAGCTAACTTTTCTCACTCATTAAAATATTTTCACAACAAGGACCTAAGAGCCCTCGATGGGAGAGCTTTGTGTGGGGGCCTGTTATAGGGAAGAGATGCGGGCTCTAGCCTGCCTTCTCCATGAGCCTCTGGCCAGCCCACGGCCTCTTCCTGCCTTTTGCGGTCCTACGCATCCCTCAACATCCCCACTGCTTTACCTGCTAGACATGACACTGGGCCAGGTCGGGTCACTGACTTCGTCATACTCAACCACCTCCTCTTACACTGCCTCACTTTGCTCCAACAGCCTCCCTTGCTGGCAACTGTGTCTCATCATCGTCCCTAATCATTTTACACTTTAGTGCCCGTTCCACACCACCATCAGCTAGAGATGGAGCTTGCTCCAGTGTTTGGGCATCAGAACAAACAAAATCCTCAGATAGCTCCTGCGATTCTTGCATGGGTGGGAACACTGGGTTGATAACATTGGGCAGGGTGGGAGGAAGGAGGGTCAGAGTGAGGTCCCTGCAGTTTCTGCAGGCTATCGACGAGACTGGACTTTGTGGACTTGACTGGGTGGTGGACAGATTTAACAAATCTAGAAGGAGAAGGAGGGGTTTGCCGAGCTGTCTGTAAGGGTTACGGAAATCCAGACAGAACCAAGGCCCCAAACTTGGGTGGGGGTAGCAGGTTTGCCCGTCCCCGCCTCCACAACATTCACCCAGTGTGCTGTCAGGGAGATGTAGCATCCCCGGCCTCAAACCAAAGTGTTGGTGGTCAAATGGCCTTTTGCAGTAACCCTGTTACTCGGGCGTGGATGATGTTTTGGGAAATGTGCCTGGGCAAGGCAGGGATGGCACAGAGGGAAAAATAGTGATGGCTTGATTGCTTTCCCCCTTGCCTATGCCATCTGTGGTTGTCATAGGCAACGTGATTTTAAGGGGTGCAGAATTTTATCTTCTTTTTTGTCTAGTTTGGCTTGGGGTCCATGGCAATGTAGAGGAAAGAAGGTTTCCTTGTATGGTCTCACTTTACAGAGAGGTTACATTGTCTTTGGAGTGTATTGTGGAGAGGCTGTGATAGTGGCGTAATAGTGCGACTTGGGCGCGTTATATGCACCCAGACATGCTTCCCCTGCTGTCCCAGTTGCATTCCAGCAGTGTTGGCATCCTTTTCTGAGGTTTCAGGGTGGACTTGGTGACCTCCAAGTGGTCGAATTGAGATTTCCAAGTGGCGAGCATTTTTTTCCCATAGACTTTAATGGGATTCGATATTCGGTCGAATAGTCGAATTTCGCGGTCTATTCGAATCGAATTTCGAACTTTCGAATATTTCACTACTCGCTCATCTCTAGTACCTATACATATAACCAGAACCCATACCTGTACATATAACCAGAACCCATACCTATATATATAATCAGAACCCATACCTGTACATATAACCAGAACCCATACCTATATATATAATCAGAACCCATACCTGTACATATAACCAGAACCCATACCTGTACATATAACCAACCCTGTACATATAACCAGAACTCGTACCTGTACATATAACCAGAACCCATACCTGTACATATAACCAGAACCCATACCTATATATATAATCAGAACCCATACCTGTACATATAACCAGAACCCATACCTATATATATAATCAGAACCCATACCTGTACATATAACCAGAACCCATACCTGTACATATAACCAGAACCCATACCTGTACATATAACCAGAACCCATACCTGTACATATAACCAGAACCCATACCTGTACATATAACCAGAACCCATTCCTGTACATATAACCAGAACCCATACCTATACATATAACCAGAGTTTCAATGTACCCTGCAATCTATTTGTCTAGCTCCTGTGTGAGCCTGCAGTACACTGACAGTATCATGGCTCCTGATCTTCCCTCACAAAACTACAATCCCCACAATCCCTAGCTTTCCGTCTGTGAGTTTGTGCTTGTTCATGAGTGTTGATGTTTACTGATTGGCTGCTTGATATTCCAGTCCAGACACACCCCTTCTACTCACCAATCAGCAGCACACTAACACGCCCTTGTTGGCCTCCACCGATCTAATATTGATGACCTATTCTTCAATAGTCATAGCTTGGAAACAGCTCACTGAATTGTGGATGTCACTGTACTAGAGAGACAGGGCCCAGTCCTGCCCAGACTCTCTGCAACTCAACTGGATAGTGAAGGGTTGGGTGATTCGCAGTGCAGGGTTTTTAACCAGAATATTTCTTTTCTTAATCAGGGACGGCTAACATTTTTTGCAGACTAAATGGAAAACTATAATAAATGATAGAGATTATAAGACATATCCATAGATCAATATACTGGTCTGACCTCATCATCAACATTTACTGTGAGCTGTAAGATGATGATAATTACCACTAAAAGGATCTAATCAAATACCACCAGCCCCCAAAAAATCACGGACAAGGAAAAAAGTTGCCTATTTTTATGGACTGTCCATGTCCTTTATTTTTGGGGTGGTTAGCACCCTCAATAGTTAGTAAGTTATTGCATATTTTAGAATTATGTTTATATTTGTTGAAAGCCCAATGTAATAGGCTTGTCTCTTCTAGGAGATTACTTTGTTACGTATCTGATTTACTGGAGACTAACCACTACAACCCCCACCATGGCCGAGAGTGAAGAGACACCAACTCCTTAGCTCATTGTGACATATGTACATCCACATGATTACAGTCGGAGTACTGTGTATGGCACTGACCACAGGATCTGATCCCACTCAATACACGGTGGGTCCTGACTCTTTACAACTGACAACTAATTCTGATGCCTGATTGGAGTCGGGAAGGAATTTTTTTCCCCTAAAGTGAGGAAGATTGTCTTCTACCTCACAGGGTTTTTTTCCCTTCCTCTGGATCAACTTTCGAGATAACAGGCCAAACTGGATGGACAGAGGGCTTTTTTTGGCCTTATGAACTATGTTTCTATGTTACTATGACACCTGTCTGCAAAGCTCGGGATCAGAACTAGCTCTAATCCCAGACGTTTAACCCCCCTCATAAACAACGGCTAATAGCAACATATGAGCGGTTAGGCTCCCTCTATTGTCTGGTTACAGTATATCTGTTCCCCAGGATAACACCATAGGTTCATTGCACTACGCAAGTATTCCAGTGCACTGTACAATTGATTAAGTGAAGGTGTGTTCAAGTCCCCTAGAAAGACTAAAAAAAGGGGTTAATAGGGTTTTCAAAAATATTAAAAAAAAGAAAACATTTTTCATTTATCAGTTAAAAATGTAAACTCTTAAAAATATAAAATAAACACTAAAAATATAGAATTGGTAGATAGTGTCTGTAATGGTCCAACCACATGGTGAATGCATGAAAGCCATTCACAATACTGGGATCACTGGTCAATTCAGCTTCCAAAAATATGTAATAAAAAGTTATCAATTAGTTAGATGTGCCCGAAAAGGGCACCAATAAAAACTACAGCATCCTCCGTTAAAAAAAAAAAAAACCTTCACACAAAAGTAAAAAATAAATTAATTTCATATATCATATAAAAATCTGGTATACTGTAGCCGTGATTACACAAAGTGTTAACAACACTTCATTACCACACCTTGTACCCCGCAAAAAAACAAACCCCCAAAAATATGGAAGTTATGTTTATGTTTTATTCTGTTTTATGTTTTTACAGATTCCCATCACATTGTAAGAAACATTAGATGTGGTGTGAAAAAATACAACTCACCTTGTACAAAACAAGTCCCCAAAAATGTATGGCTTTCGGAAGGTTGGTGATAAAATGAGAAACTGCCACCAGAATTAGCTTGGTCCCTGAGGTTAAGCGAGCCTTACAGGACAGCCTTGCAGCTGTTCTTCTATATTTCTCTAGTCCTGGCCCACCATATTATTGGAAGTGCAGGACCATGACCCCCTTTATTTTGAGGAATTAAAGAGTTTGTCCCACACAAAATTTCCTTCATATTCTGACCTTTAAGAAGGTTGACTCACTTCAAACATTGAGGGCATATCGCTAGGATACGCCATCAATGTCAGATAGGTATGGGTCTCACCCCTAGAACCAGATCCTATCTCCAGAACTGGACCCTCAATGTGAGCAGAGATCGGCCACACATGAGCAGCCACTATCCAGTCAACACTAGAAGAATTCTGTAAATAGCTGAGCACTGGCTTGGCTGTTTCCGGCAGTTCCATAGCGGTGGCAGCGCTTGCACAGTGCACTCTACTCCCATTGGGGTCAATAGAGTAGGCCACGTCTGCCTAATCTAATAGTTTCAGTGTATAGTTTTGCTCCATACTGCACGTCTTTTTCCTCTCTTTCTCTCTCTCCAAACTATTTTTCCGGATAGGTGCCGTATACGGTATTAAACTCAGAAGAATACATACCATACCGGTTGATGCTACAGTTTTTCCAAATCCATTCCGGCTGTTGTCACCACCACACACGCTAGCCCAGGGGGCACTCCTCTGGCTCTTCCAGCGAAACCTCCTTCCCCCCAGCCTGCCCCCCACCTACAGGCCCTCTCTCCAAACAATTTACCCGGATAGGGGACGTATTAGATATTGTACTGATGTTTTTTTTGGTTCTTCTTTTAATTGCCTCCTGACCTGTGATAGGCAGAGCATGGACACGTCCCCTTAGCTGCAGTGGGAAAGACACTCCCCTGGCCAGAGCAAGTTCTTTTTCCATTTTCTGTGGTTTAAAAATCCATGAAATATAAGGTCCCAAGATAGGGGACGTATACGGTATTAAACTGAAAAGAATCGATACCACACATGCCCCACTAGGAGAATTTGGGGTAATGGTGGGATTAGGCAGCCTCAGAGGCATCCATGCATGCTGCGCCTGCTGTTTCCTGTCCATTTCCGTGGTGTTTTCATCATTTTCTGAGGTTTCCAGGTTTTCACCCAGCCTTCCCTAGGCAGAGCCTTGGTCCCCCGAAAAAATGCTCGAGTCTTCCATTGACTTCAATGGGGTTCGTTATTCGAAACGAGCACCCGAGCATCGGGAAAAGTTCGACTCGAATAACGAGCACTCGAGAATTTTAGTGCTCGCTCATCTCTAGTGGCAGTATATCTGGAGGTACTAGTGGGAGCATTATAACTACTCAGGGCACTATAGAGAGTATTATACTTACTTGGGGCACAAAAGAGAGCATTATACCCAGGGGACACTATAGGGAGCATTATACCTTCTGGAAGCACTATAGAAAGCATTATACCTACTGGGACCAAAAAGAGAGCATTATTAACTACTGGTGGAACTATAGAAATATAACTACTGAGAGCACTATAGAGAGCATTACACCAACCGGTGACACTATAGAGAGCATTATACCTACTGGCGGCACTATAGAGAACATTATACCCATAGGGACACTATAGGGAGCATTATACCTACTGGAAGCACAATAGATAGCATTATACCTATTGGCGGCACTATAGAGAGCATTATACCCATAGGGACACTATAGGGAGCATTATACCTACTGGAAGCACAATAGATAGCATTATACCTATTGGCGGCACTATAGAAAGCATTATACCCATAGGGACACTATAGGGAGCATTATACCTACTGGAAGCACAATAGATAGCATTATACCTATTGGCGGCACTATAGAGAGCATTATACCCACAGGGATACTATAGGGAGCATTATACCTACTGGAGGCACTATAGAGAACATTATACCCATGGGGACACTATAGGGAGCATTATACCTACTGGAAGCACAATAGGTAGCATTACACCTATTGGAAGCATTATAGAGAGCATTATACCTACTGGGAGCTCAATAGAGAGCATTATACCTACTGAGGGCACTATAGAGAGCATTGAATTAAGGTTTTTGCTGTGATTCAAATTTTAAAAAATGCTGAACAGTAACCCCTATATGTTTCTAGGAGAGGGTAAAGGACCTTCGAGATATGATTAATTGTGCACATGACATTATCATCTCAAATGTCCTTAACCCTCCAAAGACTCCACGGATGAGGAGAACACGTAGCTGTCTGTGAGTAAAAACAAGCTTGTGTGTTTATCTGTGAGTGAGTGTGTGTGTCTGTGTGGGTGTGTTTATCTCCGAGTGTGTGCCTGCTTTTTAAGTGGTTTTAAAGTGGTTCTCCACTTGAAAAGTCAATTACCAAAGTTATTCAACAAAACCTTGTGCAACTTCGTAAATAACTGACTTCGGCTCATCGTAGCCCATACATTTCAATGCTGTACGTAGACCCATCCCAACACAGCATTAAACCGAAGTTTTAATTGAGCAACTTCGCTCATAACTAGCCCTGTTCACAGGATGATGAGGTCATCAGAAGTCCTTCCTCACCACTCCCACTCTCCACTGCTGAGCCCCGCCCCCTTCTGATATCATCACAGGTCATTTCCCACAATTTATGGTCGTCACTGCATAGGGCCCTCCTCTTCTGCACTGTTCAGATGACATTATCACAGTTCCTTCTTCACCCCTTCTACTGTACACTATTGAGCCCCAACCCCTCGTGATGTCATTACAGGTCCTATCGGTTTTTCTCTGGAGGGGAAGTACCTGCCCTCCGGTTCCTAATTATAACTACAGCCCAGCCTGTCATATACCCCATCATGTGAATTCATGGGCCTTTACATTACAAAAAATGCCCCCAAAAGAGCATGACCTGGAAGTGCAGACCCCAATAACATGGCTCTGACAGGAGGGGACAGCACTGCGGAGGGAAATTCATGTCAATAAAGCATTTTCACTGTACGACAAACATAGAACCCGCCTGCAGTGCGCACAGTGCTGTTCTGGCTGGAGATGTCAATCAGGAGGCAGTGGCGTAACTACAACTAACTGGGCCCCACAGCAAATTTTTGAATGGGGCCCCCCCAGAAACTTCCTCGCAACCCCGAACTCACATGCAACCCTCACTCTTGTGGCTAGTCAAGATTGAGCTCTCCCAGACAAGGCCTGACAGCCGCTCCATCCGCTTTCTATAGTGTCACTGTATAATACTGTTGAGGGGGGCCTGACAATAAAATCTTTTAGTCTCCCTCCTGAGGGGGCCCCTTGTGGGTCTGGGCCCCAAAGCAGCTGCTTCCCCTGCTTCCCCTATTGCTACGCCCCTGTCAGGAGGTGTGGCTTAGATTCCAATACTCGCTCAGTAAGATGAGAGCATTTGATTGGCTAGTTTGTTTGACACAAAATTCTACAAAATGGATTTTGTCTATACAAAAAGCACTGTGAACAAATGGCGCCCCTTAGAAGGCCGAGTTAAAGGGGTATTCCCATCTTAGACAACAGCGATATGCCCCCATTGTCTGATAGGTGTGGGTCCCAGAAGAATCGAGAATGGAGTGGGGAGCCGCCAGGCGCAGCTCCCCCGCTACACCCATAGAAATGAATTGGAGCGCAGTGCACATGCGCGGCCACCACTCCCATTAATTTCTATGTAGCCGACAGAAGTAGCCACGCGCTGGCTCGGCTATTTTCAGCGCCCCATAGAAATTAATGGAGGGCGGCTGCGCATGCACAGTGCGCCCTCCTTCACTTTGGGGGATCCGTTCTCAATATAGCAATACGCCCCCATTGTCTAAGATGGGAATAACCCTTTAAGTCCTTAGTATAAGGGTCGAATCTGTTATAATTATATCTATTGTGCAGATACCATAATAATCCAGAAGTGACACATGCCTGAAGCTGCTTTTCACACAGAAATGTTTGCAGGTTTTTCTGCGCCTTTGCATTTTTGGTGCATTTTTTGTTATAAAAATACAAGCTCCAGACATGAGCTGAAGGTCTGAATATGAAATGCAAGACACACATGGGGATATTTAGCTTCTGGTTCTTTAAAAAAAAAAAAAAAAAAACAGCAACAACAAAACAGCATACTGGAGATCCTGACATTTTCACATGAGTATCATGGAGAAAAGCACCACAAAAACATCCACACACAGACACTTACACAATGTATGCATTCAATATAAATACACAAGAATTAGAGATACAGCATAATACTCCTACTTACACCCAGGAGCTGTAATGTGGGGGTCAGCAGAAGCAGAGCAGGACTCTGTACAAAGCCTCTGATGAGGTGGGGGAGGAACGTCTTCCAGCTACAGTCATTCAGGAATCTGTGTAGTCTGTTACTGCCCCCCTGATCTGTCCTCTTGCAGATTGAGGGAGTGGCTGCTGCTGCCCAGAACTTTGCTTCTAGTAGAAGAAAAGAATAGCAGTGGAAGCCCTAGTCTGCTACAGGAGTGTGAGGGACAGAGCGGAAGTTAAAGGCCCCACAAGCGAGTTTTTCCACGCGGGTGCGATGCGTGACGTGAACACATAGCACCCGCACTGAATCCTGACCCATTCATTTCAATGGGTGTGTACATGAGTGTTTTTTTCACGCATCAGTTCTGTGTTGCGTGAAAAACGCAGCATGTTCTATGTTCTGCGTTTTTCACGCAGCCGTGGCTCCATACAAGGGAATGGGGCTTCAGTGAAAAGCGTATTGCATCCGGAAGCAAGTGCAATGCGTTTTTCACTGATGGCTGCTAAGAGATTTTGTTTGTAAACCTTTAGTTTTTTATCACGCGCGTGAAAAACGCATCAAAACGCATCGCACCCGAGCGGAAAAAACTGGACAACTGAACGCAATCGCAGACAAAACTGACTAAACTTGCTTGCAAAATGGTGCGAGTTTTCCTGAACGCATCCGGACCGAATCCGTCACGCTCGTGTGAAAGGGGCCAAAAGGCGTGTTTTTACTATCATACTCCATTGTTGTAGAGGGTCAGCGCAGGATGGCGGCCCCTTGGACAACAGCTCAGCATCTCAGTTATCCCACAGCCCTGCTCTAAATATTCATGTAAGATTCAGCCTAGGAGTGATGTTGCCAGGAGCTGGCTATTTTAGAGGAGTCGGGTCATTTCATAGAACATGCATGTGTTCTTACCTCTAACAAGATGTCCCAGAACAACACACTGGTCATCTCGTCCTACAGTCCGATCCCCAGACATAGGCCTAATAAGTATCTATCAAATGCACATTAGCTAATCAGCTGGTCCTCTTAAAATGGGAAGGTTTGGCCGACCATAGTCTGATATTTGACCATCTTTACACAGAACAGGAAATGTTACCTCTGTGGTTTTGTCAGGATTCCATAAAAAGGAGATTGTCCACTAGATCCTGCTAATCGTCCACTGAATTCATGTGAGGTCCATTCACATCTCCCCGGCAGTCATGGTTGTATCGTCTGCTGTATGCTTCTTCCACCCGATGATTGAGTAACAGGAAGTGTAACGTCCCCCTCCTGACTGCTCTTTCGACACATAGTTAAGTAAAGATTCCTAATCCTGAAAGCAGTTAACTGTACATACATGTCTCCACATGTCATCTACTCAGATATGTGCCTTGTATATGTACGTATTCGTGTATCTGAGGTAGAGATGAGCAAATTTGTTTTGTGTCCAATTCGTAGAACTTTAGAAAAAAAATATACGTGTCCAAAATGATTTTACACAATCGAAAGTGGCTCCAATTGCGCTGAAAATAGTTGTATAAAACCCACTAGTCTTGTAGGCAGGAGCTGGTTGCAAATTACAGCCTGGAGGACAATCCCACAGCCCTGGCCCTTGTGTAACTGCCCATATTTAAATCTATAACATCTACAAAATTGTTCCCGAGAGAACAAACAATTAGGCTTCATTCACACGACAGTATTTGCGGACCGTATGCGGAACCATTTATTTCAATGGGTCCGCAAAAAAAACGGAAGGTACTCCGCGTGCATTCCGTTTCCGTATGTCCGTATTTCCGTTCCGCAAAATAGATAGAACATGTCCTATTCTTGTCCGTTTTGCTGACAAGGATAGGCATTGTTACAATGGATCCGCAAAAAAACGGAAACACGGATGCCATACGGAACGTCATCCGTTTTTTTTTTTTTGCGGATCCGCAATTTGCAGACCGCAAAACACGTACGGTGTGAATGAAGCCTAATACCCATAAACAGTATATACTAAAATATAAAGTTTATTAAGAATAAGATCAAACAAATATGATTAGAAAAACATTAGAGAGGCACAAAAAACATCAGACAATGGCTAGCGGGACTATAATTGTAATATCAAGTACCAGGCCCATAGGTCACATGCCCTCCAATAAGATTACCACAGGTCATCTAACCAAAGAAGGGGTAGAAAATATCAAAACAGAATAATAATACTAATCAGGAGCCCCCGATATGGTCATCACTATAAACTACCCGGGGGGGGGGGGGGCGAAGGGCATCCCAATTGTACCTTCTAAAGGTGTCTGACCAGGCTCCAAAGTAAACACTATATATGTAGAGATATAAATACATCCCACAAGTAGAAACCACCTAAAGACGTGATTGGAGGCTACAGTATGTGTCCAGGGGACCAGCAGATACCTCAAAGCTCGTTTCACACCAGCTTCATGGTATTACAATTATGGTCACCTTAACCCGATGTTCTCTGATGTTTTTTTCTGCCTTTATCATGTTTTTCTTATCATGTTGGTCTGATCTTATTTTAATAAACTTTATATTTTATTTCATACTGTTTCTGGGTATCATTATTTGTTCCCTTTAGAACAATTCTGTAGGTGTTATTGATATATTGAGATGCCCTTATTGCTGTTTGAGGCTTGTTTGAGGCATACTTAACTCTGTCTACCATATAAAAGCCGTAGGCCGTATGTAAATGGCCTTTTAATAGCTAAAAGGCAGTATAAGTAAAGTATAAAGTAAAATTTATGTACCATAACTAATATCAGGGGCGTAACTACTACAGAGGCAGACCATATGACTATGGGCTATGGGGCCCAGGGCAAGAGGGGGCCCAGTTGGGATTGTGACGTGCCTAGGGTGTTTGGCAATGGGGCCAGTCATTTCTCTGGCACCCCCAAATTTTGCCACATAAAGTACTTATCCCTCCATTGTACCCCTGTCACAGTAGTAATGCCCTATCTGTGCTCCATTCACAGCGGTACTACTCTTTTTGTGCCCCCTCATGGTAGTTATGCCCTCTGTGTGCCCCTTCACAGTAGTTATGCCTTCTCCCTGCCCCCTTCCTATAATAAATAACAGTAATATTGTACAAGAAGAAGATTGTACATAGTGTCATACATAGTAATACAAGTTAGTACACAATAATGA
Organism: Rhinella marina; assembly: GCA_900303285.1. Taxonomy (NCBI): domain Eukaryota; kingdom Metazoa; phylum Chordata; class Amphibia; order Anura; family Bufonidae; genus Rhinella; species Rhinella marina. The sequence goes on from ONZH01024142.1 coordinate 20,135, forward strand.
AAATTTACAAATTTATACAAGTTGAAATAATCCCACCCAACACCATCCGCTTGATTCCCGGGACAAAACAAAACAAAAAAATAAAAATAAAAAATATATATATATTCTCCTCCTCCTCACTCACTCACCCCATCCCCCACTCCCCCATATCGCCTCTCATGTCCCCAGTCTTCCCTGGCTACGAAAGAAGATTTTTTCAAAGTCCTTAACTTTCCTGACTAAGCTCATCCACTCCTGTGCTGCTGGAGGGTCTTTACTTCCCCACTTCCTAACTATTATAACCTTAGCCAGCATTGTAACTCGACATACAAGTGTACGTTTGCTTATATTAAGTATACTTACTTCTTCCCTATCCAAACAATTGAAAATAAGGGCCTCAATAGAGAAGTCTATCTGAGTCTGCAGGATTGGGGCGATAGTGTCAGAGTTGCTGTGAAAAACGACATGACCATATCACATGGATAAAATCTGCCTCCTCTGTCTCACATTTGGGGCAAGATGAGGTTTCCTTCAGTCCCATCGTCTTAAGTATCAATGGGGTGTAATATAATTTATGGAGGATATTAAATTGTATAAGACGATGCCCCATATTAATCGACATCCTGCGGACATCCCGGAGAGAATCTCCCCATTGTTTTTCAGTGATTCCATTCTCCGTGCGCCATTGAGAGAGACCACCCAAGGTAAACCCACGAGTCATCTCCAAATGAATCCGTCTATAATACCCTGATATCTTATTTAATCTAGGCAATCGCCCACACACCCATTCAACCAGTGCAACTGAATCAATCATGAAAAAGTGTTTATCCTCAGTAAGCTGATATGCATTATAAAGCTGCATATATCGAAAGAAAAAGTTCCCCCCAATATTATATTTTCCCCTTAATTCCTGAAATTACATCATTTTACCTTCTAAAAATAAGTGACTAATATCCATGATACCATATTCTATCCAAATCTTATAATCTGTGATCTTCAAAAATTTAAGTGAATATTGTGCCAAAGTGGCGTGACACTAAGTGCATTCTTAACACCCATTATCTGTTTAAGAAGCTTCCAGGATTTACTCAATTTCACACACAGTGGAAACTTCTTATATCTACCACACTCAACGTGGCCGGATTCCAATGACTGGAAGACATTCCTTATCCCCTGAAATTCCGACATCAGTATCCCCAGGGCTGTAGAGCTCTCCCAATTTGCCATTGTCAAGACTTGAGACGCTAAAAACTAGCCTCTTATATTAGGGACCGCTAATCCACCCTCTTGAATCGATTTCCACATGTACTTTTGTTTTAAACTAACATGTTTCCAACCCCATATAAGATCATTGATAGTTCTCTCAATTAACTTGAAATGTTTATCATGGATCCAGATAGGGGAGGAAGTAATGACATACAACAATTGGGGCAACACAACCATCTTGACAATTGCAATGCGATCAACTCTAGAAAGGGAGAGATTGGTCCATATTCCAACTTTAGATTTTATCTTAGCTATTAGAGGGGTCAGGTTGAGTGCTGGAAAGTCCTCCAGTTCCATGGATATCTTGAGCCCAAGGTAGTCTAGATTGTCCCCTCTCTCCAACGCCCTCACACCAAAGCCAGATAAATCCCCCATGTCATCTATTGGCAGCAGAGAGGATTTATGCCAGTTAATTGCTAACCCTGAAAAGGTACCATATCTTTCTACCAGCTCCATAAGGACCGGAATTGATCTCTCGGAGTGGGCTAAACATAAAAGAATATCATCCGCGTAGAGGAGGATCTTATCGTCCGGACCTCTACACCCAAAGCCGCTAATTTTACAATCAGCACGAATGCAAGTTCCCAGGGGTTCAATAAACAAAGCAAAAAGCAAAGGAAAGAGGGGACAACCCTGTCGGGTCCCACGCTCCAATCCAATCTTATCCGTACGGGCCCCATTTACATGTACCAAGATCCGTGCTACAGAGAGGGAGTAAAGAATACAAACCCATCCTATAAACTCCCTACCCAGGCCAAATCAAAAGAACATCAAAAAGGAAAGGCCACTCCACCCTGTTGAACGCCTTTGTGGCACCTAATGACAGGATGGAGCGCCCAACCCCATTTCCAAGCTGCATATTGGCAAACAGTCTGTCTAAATTTCCCCTAATTTGTCTGCCCGGAATAAAGCCACTTTGGTCCGGGTGTACAATAGAACCAATGACCAGCTTTAACCTCCTAGCTAAGGCTTTAGCGAAAATTTTAGCATCAGTGTTTAGGAGGGAGATAGGTCTATAGGACTCCCTCCCTGTAGGGTCTTTTCCTTTTTTAATTATTAACGTTATTATGGCCTCCCTCATTGATTCCGGTAAAACGCCCTTTTTTTAAAAATAGTTTTAAGTAGGGATGAGCGAACCGAACCGTAACGAACCAGATTCGTTACGAACTTTACCGAACGTTCGGTTCGTCCCCGAACCGAACTTTCGTCAAGTTCGTATGAATCAGGTTCGTAAATAAAGTTTACTTTTTCCACAGAATAGACCAGGATACAAGGGATTATTTATTACTCCTACAATCCCTTGTATCCTGGTGTGACCCTCGTGTCAAACCACCCTTTTGGGAGGAGAATGGCCGAGATGGGTTAATAATCTGGTTCGTTACGGTTCTGTTCGCTCGTCCGAACGAACGTTCGGACGAACGAAAATAATAACTTATTATTTTCGTTCGTCCGAACGTTCGTTCGGACGAGCGAACAGAACCGTAACGAACCAGATTCGTTTAAGAACTTTTAAGACGAATCTGGTTAAAATAAAAACAGCACATCAAAACTGTACCGTTTTCACAGAATAGACCAGGATACAAGGGATTATTTATTACTCCTACAATCCCTTGTATCCTGGTGTGACCCTCGTGTCAAACCACCCTTTTGGGAGGAGAATGGCCGAGATGGGTTATTATTTTCGTTCGTCCGAACGTTCGTTCGGACGAGCGAACAGAACCGTAACGAACCAGATTCGTTTAAGAACTTTTAAGACGAATCTGGTTAAAATAAAAACGGCACATCAAAACTGTACCGTTTTCACAGAATAGACCAGGATACAAGGGATTATTACACATAAAATCCCTTGTATCCTGTTTTTCTGTGAAATGCAAGAGCTGTGACGTCACTCCCACTGCCCTTTAAGTGCTGTTGCACGACGGAAGCTCGTCATTCTGTTGCCAGACAGCACACAGAGAGGAGCTCCACGTTAGTTAGAAGAAAAAATAAAGATAGCTAGATAGGTAATCTGCTAGACAGAGACAGGGAGAGATAGAGAGAAAGAGAGAGGATTAGAAAGGGTTAGTGAGAGAAAGCTGTCAGGAGGACAGTTGAGTTAGTACAGGTAGCACTGAGCCAGCTCCTGTCCCGTGACAATTTGTACAGGTTGTTGCTCTGCTGGGTGCATTCAACCTAGTGTAGCTGCGAGTCCTGAGACAAAAAAAAGTTACAAAAAAACACCAAAAAAATATATAAAAAAAAATATATAAAAAAAGTTCTAAAAAAAAAATTTTAAAAAATTTTTTGCTGTTAATAATACGTTATAGGTGAAGTAACCTATAACGTCAGTACAGGTAGCACTGAGCCAGCTCCTGTCCCGTGACAATTTGTACAGGTTGTTGCTCTGCTGGGTGCATTCAACCTAGTGTAGCTGCGAGTCCTGAGACAAAAAAAAGTTACAAAAAAACACCAAAAAAATATAAAAAAAAAAATATATAAAAAAAAGTTCTAAAAAAAAAAATTTTAAAAAATTTTTTGCTGTTAATAATACGTTATAGGTGAAGTAACCTATAACGTCAGTACAGGTAGCACTGAGCCAGCTCCTGTCCCGTGACCATCAGTACACGCTCCAGGTTGCTGTTCTGCTGTTCAACCTAGTGTAGCCGCGACTAAAAAAGTTACAAAAAACTACAAAAAAATATAAAAAAAAACAAAAAAATATAAAAAAAACTGTTCTAAAAAAAGTTACCAAAAAAGTTATAAAAAAAAAGTTAAAAAAGCCGTTATAGTTGAATTAAGCTATATAAGGTTTATATTTTTTTGGTTTTCTCATTTTCATTTTTTCCATACTCAAATAAATATGTCAAAGCGTCCCAGTTCAAGCAGCACCAGGCCCGGTGGCAGCCGGGGTAACAGGCGTGGCAGCAGGGTGCAGCTACCCGTGACCGCCAGTGGTCATGTAAGAACCACCCACCCAGGGCTTACAGATTGGCTTACCCAATCCTCAAGTTCCAGTGCCCAAAGCTCCCAAACCAGGAGTCAAGCAACGGCTGGATCATCGGACACCACCATTACATGGGACGGTCAGCAAGAGTCCTCTGCCCCGTCCCCTGTCATTACAATGGCCATCACCTGTGGGGCACCTTCTGCCATGGATACGTTGGCAAACCTTGATCTGCCCTTCGACTCTCTACCACTCTTTAGTCATGAGGAGGAGGAGGAGGAAGTTCTACAAAGACAGCAGGTGCAACGTAATGAGTCTCCAGAGGAGGTGTTGCCTGGAAGTCAACAGAGCCAGGGAGGTGCATCCAGTGCCACACCAGATATCCTGGAGGAAATTAGCACTGGTCCTGAATTTGACGACAATGAGACGGCAGATCAGACGTGGCGCCCCGAAGCAGCAGTATCCCCAGCATCATCAGGGGAGGAAATGGAGGTGCCACAGACGCAGCAACATCACACTGTTGCAAGGACACAAGGCAGAAGAGCGAGCGGTAGAAGACAAGCTACCAGAGATAGATCTTCACCTTCAAGCCTGGGTCCTGAGAGGGCACCCTCAGCCAGCAGTGGCAGTCAACAGCCAGCAAGACCCCCCATGGCTGGCGGAAAACAACGGTCCTCAGTCGTCTGGCAGTTCTTCCGCCTTGGGACAGATAGGCACATTGCCTTTTGCCTGCTGTGCAATGATAAGGTCAGTCGTGGTAGGGGGGATAATCTCGGCACAACATCCATGAGGAAGCACATGGAAAGGCAACACCCACAGGCCTGGAAGAACCGTGACCCCAATACCACCTCCTGTCAGGATGCACCATCCACTGCAGATCCCATCGTGCAGCATCCTGTCAGTACAACTCAGAGCTCGTCAGCCTCAAGTGCAAGAAGCAGCACGGTGTCACTACCATCTACACCGCTCATGAGGCAGCAATCCCTGGGTGAGTCCATGGAAAGACGTCAGGTTTATTCAAGCAGCCATCCCATGGCCCAGAAACTGACAGGACACCTGGTCAAGATGCTGGTGCTTCAGTCCCTGCCCTACAATCTTGTGGACTCCCAGCCTTTCAGGGATTTAATGGCATGTGCACACCCCAGATGGCGCGTCCCCAGCCGCCACTACATCTCTTCCAAAGCTGTGCCATCCTTGCATAGTTTTGTGAAGAAGAAGGTTGGTGAGTCATTAGCACTATCGGTATCCAAGATCGTTTACCTGAGTGCTGATGTGTGGTCCTCCAATTATGGGCAAGGGCAGTACATGTCCATTACTGCCCATTGGGTCAACATCCTTCCTGAAGACCATCTGGAAGTTGGCCCATTCTTGCCACTGTCACCTCCACGGTGCTTTAGGGTGCCAGAAGCGGAAAGGACAACAACTGCCTCCACCACCTTGCAAGCATCCGCCACTTTGCCAGCTGTCCAGTCTTACCACCGATGTCATGCCCGACACTCTCAGGCAGTCCTACATCTGGTGAGCCTGGGCGAACGGAGCCACACTGGGCAGGAGCTCCTCCGAACCATAAGGGAGGAGATACATGAATGGCTGACCCCACGTCAACTAACGGTGGGAAGTGTCGTCGCAGACAATGGGAGGAACATTGTCTCAGCAGTGCAGCGGGGAGGGCTGAGTCATACACCTTGTATGGCACACGTGATCAACCTCATAGTGCACAGGTTTCTCCGATCTTTTCCTGCACTACAAGATCTCATGAGGATGTCACGCAGAATGTGCAAACACTTCAGCCACTCGTACGCTGCAAGGAACACCCTGCTGAAGATCCAGAGACAGCGCAGTCTGCCCCAACATCGGCTAATCTGCGACGTCCCAACAAGATGGAACTCTGCCCTCCATATGCTGGACCGCCTGTACGAGCAACGGTCAGCCGTAACAGACTACCTCATGGGGCAATCAGGCAGCTTCATGCCACACTGCGACTTCCAAGTGACACACTGGCAGATGATGCGGGAAGTCTGCCAATTGTTGATCCCTTTTGAGGACGCGACTCTCTTCGTTAGCAGGCATGACTATGGGATCAACAACATCATCCCACTTGTCCATGTTCTGGAAAGTGCGCTGACCAACATTATCCGCGAGGATTCCCAGGCCACCACTCCAAGGCAGAACATTGCCTTGAGCCCAGACATGGACGAAGTGCCAATGGAGGGTGACGAAGAGGAAGATGTCTACGCCCAGCCATTCCACACACCGCCACCTGGCTTCTCTGCCTCTCAATCGCAGCAGGAGATGGAGGATGAGGTGGCAGAGGAGGAAGACCCCAGCAGACCCTGGACCTATACCGAGGACAGTGGAGAGGAGAGGTGCTCACTGTCCTTAGTGGAGATGGCAAGGTGCCTGCGGGAGTGTCTGCGCAATGACAGCCGTATTGTGGACATCCGCCAGAGGGACCAATACTGGCTGGCCACCCTGGTGGACCCCCGCTTCTGCCGCAAAATGGCTCAATTTTTTCCGCCATCAGAGAGGGAGGCAAAACTGGCATATTACCGGGACCTACTCACCAGCCAGTTGGTCTCAACTTACCATCGAGACCAGCCATGTTCCCCGACAACATCCTCTAGGGTGGAACCAGCGCGCTCCAGTAACACCACCACTAGTGGAGGCCTGAGAAGTCGATACAGCCTCCAATCCCTGATGAGTGATTTCCTGCGGCCAGTTGCTGAAGAGGGGACACAACAACGTACTCATGGCTCAGACCAGCTTGAGCTCACCCACCAGGTCACTGCCTACCTGGATTCTACGCTGCCCCAAAATGTCACCGACCCCGTGCAATACTGGGCAGAGAAACTGGACATCTGGCCTCAACTGGCAGAGTTTTCTTTGTCTCTGCTGTCCTGCCCAGCCAGTAGTGTTGCATCTGAGAGGGTGTTCAGCGTGGCCGGCAACATAGTAACACCGCAACGAACAAGGCTTTCTTGGAAAAGCGTTGAGATGCTAACTTTCATCAAGATGAATCGTGCCTGGATTACATCGGATTATACCACCCCCCTGCCTGATGTGAATGACTAAGTCATCAGTCGCCCGTCTTGCACGGCAATCCGTGTGTCCAAGAAACTGTCCTTAATATCCCAAATATGTGCCCAACATAAAAATGCGTAATTTAACTTATTAAGTAATCTTCCCCACTTAGACCCCAAATTAAACCAAATCACCTATAAATGCCCTACTTAATTCGGATACATTTGAATTTTCAGAACCCCATCTCCAAATTTAATGCCCATGGTGTGTTGGCCATTTAAGATCTCCACACCAGCTTAATGCCTCACACCGGTGCACCGTCCAACCAATACCCCAAGAACAGTACCATCCCTAAAATAATCCCCACGACTATTCTTCACAAAGTGGGGATTTCACCGTTTGTGAACTATAGCCGTGGGGTTCTATCCCTGGCAACCGTGCCAAGGAACACTACTCACCGTTTTGTGAGCGGGTACTAACTGTTCTTGAGGTATTTTGTTGATATCATGAGAGTACTAAAATCTTGCACCGCAAATCCCGATGGGGTTCTTCTCTGTGCGAATGATTTCACGCCTCTCATGCAGTCACGCGTGGAATAAGGCTGTCTATGGGGTATATATCACGGAGGCTGCTGTCCTTCAACTGTGATATAAAAAACCTCCACACTTAGTTACAGCAACAAACAGTTGCTGAATGGCAGGTTTACTTGCCTTATTTACGGGTGCCTTTACAATGGGATGCTTTTTTGTGGTTCTCTGCTGCATAAAATCCACAGGGCATCGTTGGCTGATTTTATTCTATGGGGCTGGACGCAAATACCCAGTTCATCGTAGAACTGCGTATGTCCGGACAGCACCATAGTACTGAACGCCGTTTGTTGAACGGTATAAAAATGCCCTGTGGATTTTACTCAGCAGACCCGCAGCCCCATGTGAAGGTACCCATAGGGTGAGGTTTTTTGGGAGTGACCAAAGAGAGGGTGGGAAGGTCACTCCCATACCCCATCAGGGGTTTTTCCCCTACCCATTTTAAAAGGGTCCAGGCAATTAATTACTTTCTGTGCCCTTATTTGACCCAGAAACTTAGGCCCCATTCACACGACTGTAAGTAAATGGGGCCGTATCTATCCGCAATTTTGCGGATAGATACGGCCCCATTCACTTACGGTCGTGTGAATGAGGCCTTATAAATTGCACGGACTTATCCTTTAAGCCAGCTGGTGACAGCACTAAAAAAAACAAAAGCATACATCCATTGGTTTGGGCGCTGCACTCGGTTAGGACATCAAACTGGTGTAACAAAGATATATATATATATATGTCTTGCCAACAGCCATAGGCCCAGATTCAACTGGTTTTACACCAGAGTAGTTGCGTCAATTTGTAAAGCGAGTGGCAGTGAGGTGTCCATTTCATGAAAATTGGACACATATTTTTGTATAATGGAACTGGCATAAAGCCTTCTTGAATTTGTGCCTTTTTAAATGTCCTTTCTTCACCTCATGGATTCTGTGGGTGAGGTTGTCTGTCTATTTCACCGTATCCGTATCCTACTAGACTAGCTGTAATGTTAGAGGGTTTTTTTTAACGTTGACTGTCCTGTGCTGAACTCAACATCAACTTTTTGTCATGTATAAAAACTGATTTTTACAAGCGTGCATATTCTTAGCTTCCAACTTCATTTCTCTGTACTAGGCCCTTCTGGGTCCAAAAGAATACTGCTCTTACTAATGCCCCCACCATCAATTGTCTATTTGGAAACATACTGGGTGCAATCAAGTGCTGCCTCCTCCTCCTCCTCCTCAACTTGTCTCTTCTCAACCCTACTGGTTCACCACCAGTCCCTCAAAAATAATGTTTTAGGGTCTGTTCACCACCAGGCCTTATACCATAATGTTTTCAAGGGTCTGTTCACCACAAGTCCCTCAAAAATAATGTTTTAGGGTCTGTTCACCACCAGGCCTTCTACCATAATGTTTAGAAGGGTCTGTTCCCCACCAGGCCTTCTACCATAATGTTTTCAAGGGTCTGTTCACCACCAGGCCATCAATCTTAATTTTTCACGGCTGTGACTGATGCCCTTCTTTATGTGTAATAAAAGGTGTATCGGAGTGCCTGTTCCTTGAAATTTTTGGCTGGACTTGAGCTTTACGTACAAGTCATCATATATTTCATAACAATTTTTCTTCAAAGTATGTCAGTAAGGGGTTAAAGGTTTTAAAAAAACACAAAACACAGGTTTAAAGAAAAATATTTTAACAATTACAAATTATTAATAAAAAACAAAATAAAATAAATATTAAACTGGAGGTTGACGACGCCTCGCCAACATGGCTTGCATCGCCGACACCTCTAATTGCAGGCTTCGTTGGATGCGGGAGGCAGCATAGAGCCGCTCATTGATCCTTCTGAGGGCCGCCTCCAATTCGAAGTCTGTGGGGATAGCTGTAGGGGTGGAAACATTAATACAATTAGTATTATGTAGTTAAAGGGGTTGTTGCACAAAAAATATTCTACACTTTCAAAGCAGCAACTGGATTTGAATACTTTAGCAGTTACATGTCATTAAATATTTTGTATATCTACTCGAACTAACTCAGTTATTCAGTGAAATGTATTTTTATTGAGCCTTTTTTTTCTTATGTCTTTGAACAGCTCACTGACAAGGTCGCACATGCTCAGTTTAAATCTTCTCTGCCTCCTCAATCTTAAACTGCCTCCTGTCCTGAGCTGTGATAGGGAGAGCTGAGACACGCCCCCTGAGCTGTGATAGGGAGAGCTGAGACACGCCCCCTGAGCTGTGATAGGGAGAGATGGACACGAGTCCTGACATGCAGCAGAATAGACACTAGTCACACTACCCTTCAGTAACCAGCTTGATGTAGCAGTAATTGGGGCAGATCTCTGGATCTATATGAGGTGCAGGGCTGTTTCTCGCTTTGTTAAAAAGAGATTGCCAATGTACTATAATACTATGTGATGTATGTCATCTTTTTCTTAAATATTTTTGGTGTAACTCAAGTTTCTACTTCTTTCACTACGTTGATTTTAAAATTATTGTGATATGTCTGCTTCACTAACCACTTGGAGAACATAATGTGTACACAGTCTAGTTATCATAACATGTTGGGTGACATGATCCTAGTGCTTGAGAATATTTCACTTATGTGAATTATGGCTTTGTACTTACTAGACACCCATACGGCGTGGTCCTCCCAGGGTCCTGGGGAAAACTCTGCCTCCCTGACGGTTGGAGCTACAAAAGATAAAGCATAAATTTAGATTCTATTTTGAAGACAGAAGTTCCACCAATTACACTTTTGATTTTAGCGGACGCCGAGGTGACTAAGTGAAGGCGTCTATGACTGACGAGCGATGGTGCATTAAAGGGTTAATGAACTCAGCGTGCAGTAAGGTGAAAAAATGGTTCTGCCCGCGGGGGTGTTTCTCTTGTGGACACTGTTTCTAATTACCAGCAAGAGGGTGTTTCTTTTAACCCACACCCCTGCGTCCTGGATGGCTGAGGTGGTGGTAGCGGCTAAGGGGTTAATAGGATGGCCCTGATAGGGGGACGGCCTCTTTCTCCAGCATCTTCACTGACAGCTTCCCACCCTCCCTTCCCCATTATTTCATCTTTTTCTTAACTTTTTCTGATTCATTTCTGGTTTGTTTCAGTGTTTTACATTGCAAGTCACAACAGAGGTCGGTTGACGATTTCAGACGGAGAAGAAGGCAGACTTGCCCACAGAACGCTGTGGGGCATAGCACTTCAATACTCCGGGTTATGGTGTTTATGGTCAACAAGTTGAAGTTTTGGATAAGATAAGAAAATAAAGCTGTGACCGACCCTTACCCAACTTAAGGAGGTGTGTGTTTTATTGGCCGGCTGCGAGGGTGGTTTGGTGGGGGGTTTAGAGAGGTCAGTCTCGGCAGTCTACCTACCTTCTACCTCGGGGGCTGTTGGAGTGGCAGGTGGGCTCCTCTGTGGCTGGGGTTCAGGCGGGGTAGAGGGCCCCTGTGGTGGTGCAGCAGCTATAAAAAAACATTAAATAATGGCATTTCATTCAACTCAAATGAACAGTTGTAATTGCTCATGTTGATACATGTGAATAGTTTGGTGCTGGATCCCATTCCTAAACACTAGTGCTCTTATATCACTGCTGCTGCACTCCCACATAGCCTGGATAAAAAATTATTTAAATATGTTTACACTTACATGAAGCTGCAGGTCCTGCCGGGGCCAACTGGCCTTGACGTCGTTGACGTCGCTGACGTCGCTCTGCAACATAAATCCGTACACAATTGATATGATGACCGTTTTTAATACTAACACTTTATACTACTATGAAGATATTATGGGTGAGAGGAGGGCGATATGATGTGGAGTGGGCATTTAAAGTTAAGGGATCATAGAATATCTGGGATGCATATTTGATGGAGGGGCCATTTCTTGGGAGGGTTGAATGAATGAATAAAAGATGTCTGTGTGTCACATTCTGCAGGTACAAACATAACAAATATAAATACAGCACATACAATGCACTAGTATACCATAGCTCCCGTCCCAACCGTTCAGGATTAGGCTGGACTGTCAGGATTTTAGCGGCTGAGTCCGGGAATGGGTGGCTATGTCCCGTGGTCAGCTGTCTTTGCATCCATAAGAAGCAGAGACGGGTGACGGTAAGCAGGGAGCAGTCCCTTCACCTTCCCCGACGTCCAGTGTAATGTCTCCTTGTGGCTGCCCACATACAGTATAATGTCTTCTCCTTGTGGCCCCAAGTGTTTTTTTATTCTAAATGGGTATTATTTATTGCAATACATTTCTTAATATCTTTATTGCGGGAATATTTTTGATATCGCCCACTCCAGACACATTAGATGCAGCATGAGCACGTCTTTGAGTCTGTGTGTTGGAGGAGGAAGCACTAACTATGAAGGGGCATATATTTAAGGGTACTTTCATACTAGCGAGAGAGATCCGGTGGGCTGCTATGGCCAGGAACAGCCCAACGGATCTCTCCGGATCCAGCATTTGCCTGACACAAAAAGGAGAATGGCCAACCCCATCAACAATAATGGGTGACGGTGCTGAACCGGCCGCTATCCAGCAAGAACGCCGGGAATTTGCAGGGCAAATACCGCGGATCAGCCTGCCGGATCACCACCACATATGTGAAAGTAGCCTAAGGCAAATTACTGTGAAGGGGCACGTATCTGAGAATATCTTCACTTGTTTGAGTGGAGTTAGAGGCGTGGCCTAGCATGAAAGAAAATTTCTGCAGCGCACCACGCACGCCCACGTTGTCCTTCTATACGGTTTTCATTATTGGCACTGGTATCAGGGTTGCCAACCAAAATTTTTTTTTTTCTGGACAACTTTGGACAACATCCCAAAATCATGGACGGTTAACATTTTTAAAGGAAAAATTTGAAAACCATAATGAAGGATAAATATAAAGTAATAAAGGTCTATAGCTCAATATACTGATCAGAACTCATTACCACCATTTACTGTAAGCTGAAAAATGATGATAATTACCACCAAAATAATCTAGTATAACCAGCCTCTAAAAAATCACAGACTTTTTTCAAGGACATTGGAAAAAAGTTGCCTATTTTTACGGACTGTCCAGAAATTTGTGGACAGTTGGCAACCCAGACTGGTATATATACAATACAGTACACTAATTTATTAACATGATTTTACTTTTTAAATATTTTGTTACTTACCCCTTCTTATCTCCTCCCGTATCTCCTTTAGCCACTCTGGGGTTTTTATTTTTAGATCCGACCATCGGCGTTGGATCTGGCCGGAGGTCCGCACAGTCCTACACCTATGTAGGAGGCCTCGGATCACCACCTCTATGACCTCCTTTTTGTGCACATGTTTATGGGGGTGTGGTCCATCATAGTTCTCCCGGTCCATGACACGGACCATGTATTTGAGCTCCTCTGAGCTAAAAGCAGCTGCTCTTCTTGCCATCGCTAGGCCTCTACGTCGTGCGTGCGTGCGTACGTGCGTACGTACGTGCGTACATACGTACGAATATTACGCTAAAGATTTGTACGCTAATGCGTACGTATTCCGTCAAGTAGCGTACTTTTAACAACGCTACACTGTATGTTCGTTATTATGAATGTTCGCATTAGCGTACGCATTAGTTTAAATTCTTAAATATGCGTATATTTTGCGTCGCCGTTGTACAAATCACTTTAATTTTTTCTACTTTTTTCATTGGAATAGCAACTGCAAGTAAACGAAACTATACCCTACCAGACTCCCATTATTGTTGCAGCAATTATTCAGCCGTTATAGCAAGGTTCGTTTTAGGTTCGGTTCGTACGAATCCGAACTTCAAGAAAATTCGCCGAACCGAACCGAACCGAACTTTTCAAAAGTTCGCTCATCCCTAGTTTTAAGACAATAAGTATTTAGATAATAGGACTTCTCCAAGTACCCTCTGTCCCCCTTTATATAAGTAATGCCCTCTGTTCTCCCTTTATAGTAGTAATGCCATCTGTGCCCACTTTATAGTAGCAATGCCCTCTGTGCCCATTCATGGTAATAATGCCCTCTGTGTTCCCTCTGTAGAATGCCCCCCTCTGTACAATGCACCCCTCTGTAGCATGGCTCCTCTGTAGTGTGGAGAATGCCTTCCTCAGTAGAATGCCTCCAATTCTGTTAAAGAGACTGCTCCCTTCTGTAGTATAGAGAATGTCCATCTTTGTAGAATGGCCTCCCTTTGTAGAATGGGCCCCCTCTGTGAAAGGGCCCCCATCTGTAAAATGACCATCTGGTGTAGAATGTCCCCTTCTGTAGAATGATCCACCTCTAGTAAATATAATGCTATAAGTATGTTTTTGTTTTGTTTTTACAGTATTTCAGGTTAAATCGATTTGCTACCATGAAGCACAAATTCACTGTGAATCACATTTATCCTGAAATTTTGATCAAATTCCACTATTTTGGGTTTGATTCACTCAACACTAGTTCTCATGCTACACTGTAAGTGAATGAGCATCACGCTCAGAGTGCATGTCAGGGTGGCTTGCTTCATGAATGATACATCTGTATGGATAGAGTACAGCCTCTTATGTATTGTTAAAGGTGTTTTCTCAGAATGATGACTCCATAGGTCCAACTGCCTGGATCCACACTAAACATGAAAGCAGTGTGCCCAGGATGCCTACAGCTATCAGCCTACAGCAGGGCATGGTGGGAGTTGTAGTTTCACAACAGCTGGAGAGCCACAGGTTGGCCTTCCCTGGAGTAGAGCATCTTATGTAATGTTAAAGGTGTTTTCTCAGAATGATGACTCCATAGGTCCAACTGTCTGGATCCACACTGAACATGAAAGCAGTATGCCCCTTTTGAACTATTTAAGCTTTGGAGGTGGTTTGATGTAATTGTGGATTCATAGTGACTTGGCTTAGAACAACTAAAAACATTATCCAAAAGGAAGAAGTTCACTTATTCTGGGTTAGACAGCTGACCAAAGAGAAAGTTAAAGAGTCAGAGCAGTGAATTCCAGGATGCAGGTATGCTGCGTTGTGGATCTGTTGAAGATAGAAAAATAAATTGACCCCAAGAGACCAAGGTTGTCTTCCATCTAAGGAATCAAGAAACAAATGACAAACCCTTTTCCAATGGTTCCCAAGAAAAGAGTCAATGATCATCGCCATCCAAATATCTTCAGGGCCATCATGTTGTTGTGTTTATAGGATAATATCCTGAATATATAATCAAACTTGTGACTTACACAGAAAACGCATTCATGGGGGTGTTGTTCTCTTGTTCAGTTATGGAACATATGCAATCAAAACCGACTACTGTATCTTGCATAAGTTTAATTCAAAACTCCACCAATTTTGTAAAGGTCAATTTACTCCATTGTATCTAAAATGAGTTATGTGGTCCCAAAATGACATTTTTTTATTTGCCCAGAGAACAATGCTTTTCATGTGCGCACTTCCTTTCCCCTCTTTTCAGCACCACTGCATCCTGGCAGGATGTTTACATGCAGAACTTCCTGTTTTCATCAGATTCCTGCTGGGTTTTCTGACCAAACCCAGAATGCTTTGCTCTGCAAAATGTTTCATTGTTTACTCACCTGCCACACTGTTTCCTCTGCATCTTCACTAGGTGGAGCAAGTCCCATGAAATAATACAGAGCAAAGCATTCTGGGTTTGGTTAGCAATTTCAACAGAAAGCAGCTGAAAACAGGAAGTTCTGCATGTAAGCCTGCTGCCAGGATGCAGTGATGTTGAGAACAGGGGAAGGAAAATACTGACACTGAGTATTTGGGGTTATTTTGGCAGATGAATGTTTGTATAACTGGATAACCCTTCTGAACATAGATTAGAGTAACAAGCAGAAATAATAATGTCATTTATTTTATAAAAGCACAAGCAAATTTAATTATTCTTAACATACTGACTAATCACATTGGATGGTGCAGTCTACATAAATTGTAGTCTGATTGTCGGCCATAGCGAGTGCCAAAATATAATAAAACCAGCTCATTTAAAAAGGTCCCGATACAGTCTGATGGAAGGCGCTTGGGATAGGAACAACAATTACTACAGTAATTTATCTCCTGTACTTTTGCATTATGTCGGCAGCATTTCATCTCTGTATACCTAAAAATGTGCTACCAACTGGCAAGCATATTTCTGTTCACATTAAAGGGGTTCTCTGGGAATTAAGAAAATATAAAAAGATATTATTTTATAATAAATATATTCGCAAATACCTTTCATTAGTTATAATGGCTCGTTTTGTCTAGGGAGCAATTAATAGGAGAAATAAAATGGCCGCCGTCCTATTAGTGCACACAGAACCTGTCCTAATTACACAGGAGGACAAGTTACTTCACAACACTTAGGTAAAGGGTTGCCTCATCCTCCTCTCTGCTCTGCCTGTCAGGGATTATGATCTTGGATACAGGTGGATCTCTGAGGGAATGGAGATGATGAGGAGACATGGGAGCCCCAGATTACCAGAGTCTGTCCTGTCCGTCCTCTCTGTACTT
This sequence comes from Rhinella marina, assembly GCA_900303285.1. Lineage (NCBI taxonomy): Eukaryota > Metazoa > Chordata > Amphibia > Anura > Bufonidae > Rhinella > Rhinella marina. The sequence goes on from ONZH01024142.1 coordinate 36,356, forward strand.
CATGTCTCCTCATGAATTAAATTCCCCAGAGATTCAGCTAAAGTTCTTATCATCTGTACTCAGGATCATAATCCCTGACAAGCAGAGCAGAGAGGAGGATGAGGCAGCTCTTTACCTCAGTGTTGTGAAGTAACTTGTCCTCCTGTGTGATTAGGACAGGCTTAGTGTGAACTAATGGTACGGCGGCAATTTTATTTCTCCTAATGATTGCTCCCCAGACAAAATGAGGCATTATAACTAATGAAAGGTATTTGGGAATATATTTATAATAAAGTTATATTTTAAGTATTTTCATTTTCTTAATTCCCGGAGATCCCCTATAACAGCCTGATCAGCCAACAAATCAGCTGATCATCGGCACAGTTACACACACCAGTTATCGGGAACACACCTTTGTATGAACATTTGTTTCCGATAAAAGGCTTAATCATCTGCCCATGTAAAGGAATCCTTACTGATGTATTCAACTAATGAGATATGTAATCAGAATTATGTTTATCTTCCATTATTTCGCTAAATTTGTAATAAAACAAAAAAATATAGCTTAGCTTCGAATCTTCTGTCTTGGTCAAAAAATAATGCATTCAATATTGAGTGTGGTTCATCAAATTACAACTTCCTGTTCGGAAACTTGATGTAACGTTGGAAGAGCTATATGCCTTTCTTCTTTCTCAGAGTCCAACTCGTCCTTTTCTATAAATGCTTTCTCCAATGTAGCTTGGAACGAGCCACAGAAATTCTCCTTGAAATCCCGACCGATGAAGACGTAGAGGATGGGGTTAATACAAGAATTCATGATTACTAAGGCCATGGCAATTACAGATCCATAATACAACACATAGATATTGAGGTTACTTCTTTCAAAAATAAAAAGAAGGGCAAACAAATGATTTGGAAACCAGCAGATAAAGAAGGCAACGATGATGGCCACAATGGTTTTAAAAGGCTTAGAAGATATGAAGGTGCATTTCTTTCTGAGGTGCAAAACAATCACAATGTAACAGGAGACAATGATGATAAAGGGTTGAAGAAAGAAGAACACAAATTCCAAGACTGTTCTCCTCATGAGGATATGTTCCTCAATTATGAAAGTACATATTGGAACTATATCAGATATGTTTAAAATGATCATATAGTGTAAAGCCATAGCACATGAAATTATCCAGACGATTAAGACAATAATTAAAGCTAATCTTGGCCTCCTATGGTTGTGACACCATACCGGGAACACAACAGAGATGCATCGATCTACACTGATGACCGTGAGCTGGAAGATGCTGACCAGCATGTTCAGAGACAGTAGCCCATGGATTAGCTTGCACATAATTTTTTCAAATGGCCAATATCCTAATATCATTTGTGTAATGCTCAAAGGAAGGAATAATGCAAAAGAGAAATCAGCGATGGCCAAGCTGAGGAAAAACATCACGTTGACTGTCTTCTTCATCCTGAAGATGCCAAACCAGATGACAAGACCATTTCCAATGATTCCCAGAAAACAAAATGCTGAGTAGATCACCGCAATACATATGGCTTCGTATGTGGTGCCACCTTGTGCGTAGTTTTGTACGACTCCATAATTTTTATCATAATCATCTGTATAAGAGGTGGTATTTACCAAGGAATCAAAAAGTGTAAAATTTTCCATTATTTTTGTATTCTGGGTCATATATAACGGTAATATTTACGTCTTTTGTTCCTGGAAAATAAATTTAAAAAATTAGATTTGCACATTGTACTGTATAACCACAACTTTACAGGGGTTGTCTCATCTTACAGTCCTCAATGGCAGGACCATAGACGGGAGCTTTTTGCCCTTTCCATGACGCTTAGGCATTTACATTACCAGCATAGTTGTAGTTTTGAGATTTGGTTTTATCTCCCCAAAATAGGAAGCCATCTCAAAGATGACCTTCCAGCAGCGAGTTCCTGTTGGGTTTTATCAATGGAACAAACTGAAAAGTCCCTTTACTGAAATTAACTGAAAGTCATAGCAGTAGTATTAGTCATAGCAGTAGTACTACTCTGAACGATGTTCCTGTGTTTTTGAAGAACCCAACTTGCCTCCCAATAATTCCCCTGATGTAAAATTTAGTGATGTTGTTCTATTCTCCTTATTGTACATAGGACTAATGTGGGGATACATTTACGCTGTGTGGATTCAAAATGCCAGAATCTACAGCTGTAAGGAAAACTTGGAGCATCTAAACCCAGGAGCGTCTCCTTCCATTTCTACTAGGATATTATAATATCATAATAAGCAACATCAATAGGCACATCCTTAGTCTAAAGAGAAAAGGCAACGACAAATACATATTAGCATATAGAGCCCAAAAATGTCTGGACCTTAAAATTTTTCCCCTAAACTAAAAATCCTGTTTGTTTCCAGAAACGTCTACATCTGTCCATGGAGTTGTGTGTGTGGTGTCCCATTCCAGGACTAAGCTACAATACCATACTTATCCCACAGACAAGAGTGGTGCTGTATAATTGCTCTATTTATGGCAGCTTGCAGTCCAATTAATACAAACAATATGTGAAGAAATAAATCTACTGGCTGATGAATGCACACTACGCAATTTTGCCAAAAACCTTTTCCAAAAACATAGTACAAAGCTTCTACAGTGTGTAAATAAGTGTACAAATAAGCATCCTCAGCAGGATTTTTTTCTTTTTTTCCACAAAGGTTATGCATTTGTGCCCTTTTTACTCAAAACCTGCTTAAAAAAATCTTTAAAAAAAATCAAAAAGAGAGAAAGATTAAGAAAAAAAAAGTTCTAGGAGACCTGAGAGTGTCATATACCAATTTCCAGGTGAAATGGAGCCCATTAGACTCAGGTCAAATTTATTCATACCCGAATCTAACCTTCCGACCGACTCGTTATAATTGGACCCAACGCTAATTTAAAGTAAGAGCCCCTTGTACTAGTTCAGTATTTTTTAAGTATGTTTCTAACACTCAAAATCTGTATTGCAGCCTGTACTAAGTATTGGTATGTATAGAAGAATCAGGGTGCATTTTATAGTATACGTACAGTATATAACACCACTATTATACTAAAGTATTAGTCATCTACATTCAGTACTTACCAGTTGCTGATTGTATTGGAGGCTTCAGATTCTTCTATGTTGTTCTAAAGAGATTCTCTATCATACAGTATGTATTGTATTTGAAATTCAGCTTCTTAATCTTTCACGAGAACGTCCTTGTGACTCGCAGATTGTTCTTATCGCACTTGCTTTATAGACTGTATGGTTTAGTTATGTCTCAATATCAGCGACACAACTCAAAATGTCACGCCATCAAAAAGAACAGCTAAACTCTAAAAACCAAGGAAGGAAATGTTCGGGTAACAGCCTAAAAAGTTACAAAGTATCCAAACATCTTAATAAAAGATGGAAATGAGAATTTCCAAGAACAGAAACTGGTTAAAAAATGCACCAAAAATGTCTTACATTACAGAAATTTCAAAATTAGGGTCCCTTCCAAGGAACTGCAGCGAAAGATTAAGTGACAAATCCTTTTCAAAATCTGCCCACAATTTGGAAACTATGCAGCGCATCCACCCCATCCATGGTATACTGTTTCTTAAAGTATATCGTAGTTCACACGTCAGTTATTTGATCAGTTATTTTATCAATTATTGCAATCCGAAACCAGGTGCTGGTCAAAAACACAGAACAGGTGCAGCTCTTACACCTTATCTCTGTGCAGGCTTCATCGTTGGTTTTGGCTCACAATAACTGATCGAAATCACTGACCAAATAACTGAAGTGTGAACTCAGCCTTGGGGCTCATGCACACGAGCATGTGTCGTTGCTTCCGTGCCTTGGAGTCTGCAAATTGCGATCCCTAATGCACAAGCACTATCCGTGTCGCTGGCGCAAACGGATGCAGACTCTTCAACTTGTGGTTCCGAGGCACGGACCAAATTGCCACAGAAGAACTATGTAGAGCTTCCGTGGCCTTCAGCTCCATGCCTCCACTCTGTATATCCCAGACTGTGGACACCAAGTGAATGGGTCTTCATCAGTGATACACTGCGCACGTGGCCAGTGCCCCTATATTGCGGACCCGCTGTTTGCGGCCGACAACTGCCTTGAGCATGAGCCCTTATGTGTGCACCTGGTGAAATGTTGTGTGTAACCTGCCCAGCAGATTCTGGTCTTCTCTTCCTCTCTGGCAGTTTCTGTAAGGGTATATTCGTACACAGGGAACACACTGCTGATTTACCACTGTGGATTTTGTATACATGGCTGGTCTGCAGCACTTTGGGTATGTGGGTGAGATGTTAAGAAATCTGATCTAAATGCTGCAAAAAAATAAAAAGCAACCTTAATTAACCTGAAGGGAACATTGTAAATCTGTAACATGCTGATACATGTCCACAGTGGAGTTCACCATTTACAATGCATAGGGTTAAATCTTTTGCAAATCCGCATCTGAAATTCCACTAAAGAACATCCTCTATGGGTGGTCATATCTTCGATGTGCATTTTTTCTCTTAATGCTTGCTGATGGTCAACCTCTTCCTCGTGTGATGTCAGAGTCGAACTGCATGCAATAAGTCATTCAGACACCACGTCCTGCTGCCTCACTGAAGAGTGAAAGTCTGCAGATGCATGTCACTGTATATACTGCCACTTTATATCCCTATAGCTGCTCTAGATGTCCACAGTGGCATGCATGAATGATTGTGGGGAAGCACCCCCATTATCTGCCAGTACAAGGTGGGAATAGCTTTGTTGGAGAAATAGTGGTGGCTAAGTAACATCCAGAGAGGCTGAGTGCATGCCAAGGAGCAGAATCCACTAAATGGTACAGCGTAGACTGCACCACCAACAGTTTGGTCCTCTTGCACATCAGCAGATTTTTGGGAGTGTAGAATTGTATCTTGGCTAGAGATGAGCGAATCATCCAAAATTCGCTTCGCCGAATGTTCGTCAAATTTTTTTAAAAGAATTATAGTTACATAGTTACATAGTTAATACGGTTGAAAAAAGACACATGTCCATCAAGTTCAACCAAGGGAGGGGGTAGGAGTGATGAAGGGGAGGGGGACGGGTAACCGTAAGACATGACTCTACATTTCTTAATATGTGGTGAGCTTCTTTTTCTCTAAGAAATAATACGAAGCTATTCGGTCGAAGCTTCATACAAATCTTTTGTTATTCTGTCATGTTCTGCGAACATTCCCGCAAATATTTGCGCCTGAGTGTACAAAGTGCGTACAAAGCTTTAGCGTATTATTGTCTAGTACAAATATACAAATATACAGTAAGCTACTTAAGTGAATATGTACGCATTAGAGTACAAATTATCAGATGCGTAGCATTAGCATACAAATGACATGATGCGTACGTAGCGTTAGCGTACAAAGATTTCAGAAGAATCTTCCGAAACAAATCTGAAAATATTCGGATTCGCTTTGGTGTAAAATTTTTCTAAGATTCATATTGAATCTACGAAGCGGCGAATAGATTTGCTCATCTCTAATCTTGCCCACTACTACTGACTGGACAGCTGGTCCTGCTACTACCCACATTCACAGGAAAAGGCATCTTTTATTTTGTTATTAGTCCTATAAATGAAGAGTCTTGGGTTTGGTACACAGTTTATTAAATAGTGCTAGCAAAATTGCATGTGTTGTTTCTGTAATTTAAAGACAGAGTTGCAGTTAAATGTCCTGAATCCCTCCCCTTCCACAATCACACTGCACACTGGTATTCACAATTTGCAAAGGTAATAATACAATTTTTGAACTCAAACATGTTTGAACTACACACTCTGATGCAGTAAAACGAGTCCCTTTACTATAACTCAGGTGTTAGAATACAATTGATGTGAAACATCTTTTGAACTACATTAACAACTTAGAAAAAATTACCCTCAGTGGGATCCTCGGGATATAAATATGACCAACTTATTTAATCAAAAGTCCTTTGATTAAAGAAAAATCCCTTTAGGGATCCACACTAAATCAATAAATTAAAACATAACTTTTATTACTATTTTAAATATAAAGAATCGTGTTAGTGAGGGGAAAGCTTAAAATTATCAGCTAGTTCAGTGTCCTTATATTTATTTTGTGACCCAGAGGTCACTATTAATCTGGATATTAAGTGTTTTAATGTGAAGGAGGGTGAGCTGGTGTGGCAGGGATATTGTAACAATGAATTCTTCACTGTGATTTACTTAATTAGGACAGTAAGGGCTGAGGATGAGAAGTGGAACGTATTACCGGTAATGCTTCTTACTCTGTTTTATGTAGTCACTTCCATTTCTCAATTCCTCATTTTCCTTTCCCTGTTACTTGTGTCAATGACTTTCCCTCCCGCCAAATATCACTATCACACCACTTAACCAGTCCTCTCTGTATAAACCTAATGAATTAATTAACAATCAGGGAGTGCACTGTGCCCAAAATGGTAGGCATCCGCTTGCTCCCGCAGATTTTATAGTTGTTGTAATTGCCGGTTAGGTGTGTAAGGCAGGCGGCAAGCGGTGTGTTTTTCACCTCAGCTCTATGCAGGACGATCGGAGTCAGCGTCTCAAGCGCTGGTAATTAGTGCTGAGTAAACATCCTGCAAAGATTCAGATTGACCTTTGCCTACCTAACTAAATCTCCTTCACTTGTAGCACATTACTGAATACTAGCTGTCTAAAAACAAAGCGCATAATATCCTCCCGACATGTTTCGCTGTCTGTGACAGCTTCGTCAGGGGAATAGGATATATGACGCGCGGGCCGCCTTCATCACCTTTTTATCTTAAAACCCTACACTCCCTATTTTAAGCGAGGCCAATCGTATTTTACATCCCCAAAATGACAGAAAGAGGCCCCAATCAGAGTCTCCGTCGTCCTAATCATCAGTGTTAACCCATGAAGTGCAATGCTGCAAAAGATGCATGGGAATCTTCCTAATACACTAATTACCAGCGCTTGAGACGCTGACTCCGATCGTCCTGCACCGCTTGCCGCCTTCCTTACACACCTAACTGGCATATACAACAACTATAAAATCTGCGGGAGCAAGCGGATGCCTACCATTTTGGGCACAGTGCACTCCCTGATTATTAATTAATTCATTAAGTTTATACAGAGAGGACTGGTTAAGTGGTGTGATAGTGATATTTGGCGGGAGGGAAAGTCATTGACACAAGTAATAGGGAAAGGAAAATGAGGAATTGAGAAATGGAAGTGACTACATAAAACAGAGTAAGAAGCATTACCGGTAATACATTCCACTTCTCATCCTCAGCCCTTACTGTCCTAATTAAGTAAATCACAGTGAAGAATTCATTGTTACTGTTGTAATACATTGTTACAATATCCCTGCCACACCAGCTCACCCTCCTTCACATAAAAACACTTAATATCCAGATTAATAGTGACCTCTGGGTCACAACATAAATATAAGGACACTGAACTAGCTGATAATTTTAAGCTTTCCCCTCACTAACACGATTCTTTATATTTAAAATAGTAATAAAAGTTATGTTTTAATTTATTGATTTAGTGTGGATCCCTAAAGGGATTTTTCTTTAATCAAAGGACTTTTGATTAAATAAGTTCGTCATCTTTTGAACTAGATGCTGTGATGCAGTAATGCCTTCAGTAACACAGTTATAATTTGTGTTACTGATATGATATGCATTTGCTACTTGATCCTCTCCCCATCTTATCTTTCAGCAATGTACAATGTGTTCAGTAACACGGCTATGATAATATGATAATGGCGTTATATTTGCTGTATTATTATTATTTTTCCCCAAACAATAACACACTTTAACGTAAACTCTTGTGTGACAGTGCAATTTGTTTTTCAGCGATGTGAAATATCTTTCGAATACACTGTAATGCGGTTGTCTTTATTAACACAAGTATAATTTTCCTTACTGATGTGAAATGCATTTGCTGCTGTATCCTATCTACCCATTATTTTGCAGGGATATACAGCATGTTCAGTAATACGGCTGTACACTGAGATGCCTAAGTAACTGTTTTTTAGAAAAAAAAAAGAGGGGGGGGGGCATTATGGCTTGTATTACCTTCACTGCATGATAAATACCAGTTGCTGAAGTGACACAAACCCTTTAAGGCCTAAAGCACCATATTTTTGGCCCACTCCTGATCTCCATCTCTAACAGATTGAACGCGGACCCATTCATTTCCATATCATCTGTGTATTGTCCGTATCCTTGTGGCCATGCCACAAATGATAAAACATGGAATATTTTTCTCTGTGTTGCAGACAAAAAAAAAATTATACAATGAGTGCTTAGAAAAGTGGCTTGTCTCTATATCTATATTTTGAGAATCTGCAGTTTGCTGATCACAAAACAAATATGGTCCTGTGTAAGAAGCCTAAGGTCTCATGGACACCAACATATCTGTTTTGTGATCTTCAAAATACAGATGCAGCCCATGTGCTGTCTGCATTTTATTAGCAGACTCATTGTTTTCAATTGGTCTGTGGTCTGTCTTTTGCGGACGTAGTCTATCTTTTGCGCTGACTCATTGAAGTCAATGTGTCTTGAATAAATGTGGATGCTACATGACCACATCCATATTCTGCAGATTTGTGGACAGCAAAACAGATGTGACAGTGTGCATGGGTCTTACGTCAAATCTCCTCCAATTTTAAATTGCATCTTTTTTCGCTCATACAAAATATAGAACACATAAGCATATACTGTAATGTGAAAACCAAATAATAGTATACTAGAGCAACAAACAGAATCAACAGCTTCATTTGTTTCATATGAGCACAAGCAAAAATAATAATTACTTACATAATGACAAGTCATGTTGGATGATGCTTACATGGTCTTAGTGAAGGTCTTGTTACACGGCCCAATTCTTGTCCATAATGAATGCTGATCGACAATAAAACCCTGTTCATCAACGCTCAATTAAGAAGGTCTTTATAAAGACCAATGGAGAAGATAGCGAGGATGAAAGTGGTTAGCACAATTGCTTGTCCCTCTTACTTTTACAGTTGTAACACCCCAGAGTGGTGTGTTACCACTCTGGGCATCCAGATTCTATCTGTGTGCTACTCTAAAAATGTCATCCTTTGCCGTAATGTCATCACCAGCAGAAATGTGCATTTTATTCAGTGTTATGTAACTGGTGGACCAGCAGGTGTCAGTAATACTGTGGCAGATTTAGTTTGTAGTTTTCATCAGAATGGAACGTTCCTTATTCCATTCTGACCCCCTCTGCTGGAGAGAAGTAGTTCCTTCTAACTTCCTGCATTGATGAGGAAAAGGCAGTTTAGGCAGTAGGGTAACTACCCCCTGCTAGGGGAAGGAGATGTTCAGGACAGCAGAGCACCTTCAGCTCTGTTGATCCACCAAGACTGAGAATTACAGCCTGAAACAAGGCACCAGCTTCACAGGAAGCCAGACTTAATAGAAAAGCTCAGCTTAAGACAGAAATTCAGAATTCTTTATCTGCCAAGCATCTGCCAAGTATATAAAGCTGCACTTGCTGGAACATCAAGCTAAAGCCTGAAGTGAATTATCTTCATGCAAAATGAGTTAATAATTAGATCATCCAACATCATATGGATCATCTGGACTTCATTTCCACTAGACGACCCTCAATTATTTCTACTTATATTGCTGCAGCCGGAGCCACCGCCTGGGGCCTTTCCGTCCATCAAGGTAGGAACACCTTGACACATGCTACTAAAACATAAGTGGCCTAAACTACCCTTGGCACTCCTACACTGGGACGAGAGGCACATCACCTTAGAGGGCCCTGGAGGGGAAGGGTCACCCCCGAAGCAACTAGGCCCCGGCCATTGCACCGCGTGTAAGCAGTATGGCCCCCATTTACACAGGAAGATGTTCTGCTGATCAGAAAAATAGGGGTTCACTTATCATTCTGAAATACACCTAAATGAGGTGTATTTCAGACACAGATCTGCGACTTTTCCCCGCTCACACCAGGTCTGAATAAGCTGGCATGGCATGGGAGCAGAAGGGGTGTAAAAAATGGTCTAAATTTAAGACAGCTTGGAAGCTTTCTTACATTAAAGGGCAGTTCACACGGCCATACTATTGTGGATCCTCAAAAATGCAGATCCACAGTACCACGGATGCCGCTCGGTGTGTGTTCCACAATTTGTTCCGTTAAAAATGCCTATTCTTGTCCGCTAATGGATTTTCTTGCAGAGCCGTGGCTCGGAAAGATCGCGAGTCGGCCATTGAAAAGAACGGGCCGGCACCTATTCCGCAATTTTGTGAATGGGCCCTTAGAACTGGTGCTTCATAACGTCGGTGAAACTACCCCCGGCTTAGAACTTTATTAAGACTGCATCTAAAAGGCCTGTCTTAATAAATGTGCCCCATAGTCTTCTGTGAGTAGATGATTGGATCAGCCAACAAATAAGCCAATCGTTGACATACACTGTATACAAAGGTCAATTATAGGGAACAAGTGTTTGTGCAAACTGTGGTTCCTCATAATTCATCCAGTCCTCAGCCCGTGTAGAAAGCCCTTAGGCCCCTTGCAGATGAGCATAACACACGAACGTCTCCTGCATTACGGGCCGTGTCCTGAACTCCCGGCACTGAACAGGGTTGCATAGCATTATACTGAGTTCTGATTCTATGTTACCCCTTACAGTTCTGGAATGTGTTGGATAACACTGACATAATGCTGACAGTGTTATCCAACACATTCCAGAACTGTAAGGGTTACATAGCATCATAACTCAGTATAATGCTATGTGACCCCGTTCAGTGTCGGGAGTTCAGAGCACTGCATGTGATGCGGGAGATGTGCGTGTGTCATGTTCGCTTGCAAGGTACCTTACTCTTGTTTGTTAATTGATTTATTTGTCTACATTTTCTTTATTTTGCTAAATTTGCAAGAAAAAACTAAAAATATATTCTTAGAAAGCCACTTTTAGTCCAAAACTACCAAATGTAATATAACATCACTGCACGTGGTTCATCCTAGAACATCTTCCTCCTCGTATCCTTTATGTAACCTTCAAAGAGCTACATGCCTTCCTTGTCTCACAGAGTCCGACTTGTCCTCTTCTATAAAAGCCTTCTCCAATGTAGCTTGGAATGATCCACAGAATTTTTCCTTAAAATCATGACCGATGAAGACGTAGAGGATGGGGTTAATACAAGAATTCATGATCACCAGGACCAAGGCAATTAAAGATCCAAAATAAAATGCAGAAATATTGAGGTTATTTTTTTCAAACGTAAAAAGGAATGAGAACAGATGACTTGGAAACCAGCAGGCAAAGAAGGCAACGATGATGGCCACAATGGTTCTAAAAGGCTTAGAAGATGTGGAGATGCGTTTCCTTCTGAGGTGCAAAACAATCATGATGTAACAGAAGGCAATGATGACAAACGGAAGAAAGAAGAATAAAACAAAGTCCAAGACTGTTCTCCTCTTCAGGCTAGATTCATCCACTGTTAAAGAACATATTGTACTTATGTCAGACAAGTCAAAAATTAACAGATAGGAAAAAGCCAGAAGAAATGAAATTATCCAGATAATCAGGGCTATAATTAAAGCTAATCTTGGCCTCCGGTGGTTATGACACCATATCGGGAACAAAACACAGATGCATCGATCTACACTGATGACCGTGAGCTGGAGGATGCTGACGAGCATGTTGAGATCCATTAGCCAATGAATTAGCTTGCACAGAAATTTTTCAAATGGCCAGTATTCTAATACAAGTTGAGTAATTTGAAAAGGTAGGAAAAATGCAAAGAAGAAATCTGCTATAGCTAAGCTGAGGAAAAACACAACGTTGACTGTCTTCTTCATCCTGAAGATGCCAAACCAGATGACAAGACCATTCCCAATGGTTCCCAGGAAACAGAATGCTGAGTAGATCACCACAATACACATGGCTTCATATGTCATGGTTTTCTTATTGCCGCCTTGTGCATCGTTTTCAATGACTGAACGGTTTTTATAATCATCTCTATGATGGGTGGCATTTACCAAGGAATGAAAAAGTGTTAACTTCTCCATTATTTTTGTGTTCTGTGTTACGAAAGTCAGGGATATTTTCTTCTTTGCTCCTGGAAAATAAATGTAAAAACTTAGATTTGCACATTGCAATGTGTTGTCTCATCTTACAGCTCTCAATGCTAATTACAGGACCATAGACGGAAGTTTGTTGGCCTTTCCATGGGGCAGGAACACGGACATTTACATTATCAGCGCACTTGTAGAATTGAGATTTGGTTTTATCTTTTGAAAATGGGAGATCCATCATTTCCAAGAATTCCTCTTGGGTTTTACTAGTGGAACAAATTGAAAAGTCTGTGTTCTACAATTGGTAATCTAAGTCATACCTCTCAACCGTCCCGGATCCAGCGGGACAGTCCTGGATCGCAGTGGCTGTCCCACTGTCCCGGTACGGGGAGGTATGTCCCGGTCTCTGGAAGCTGTTTCTGCGTCCATAGGACACAGAGACAGCTGCCTGTTTCCGGCACGAGTCCAGCTGTCTGGTTCTTACATTCTCCCTCCCGTCCCCCCTGCAGCTCTCTTTACCTCCTGCAGCTCTCTGTAACTCTTGTCTGGTTGGGGAACGGGGCCGTCTGACAGTCAGCATTGGCTCCGCCCCCTCCAGACAAAAGAAGATGATGTCCTGCTGGTGATGCTGCTGCTAGGAAGAAGGTAAGTAGAAGGTTTTTATTTTTTTTTTACTTTCTGTGAGGGGCACAATATGGGCACATTACTGGGGGCACAACATATCACAGGGGGGCACAATGTGGGCATATTACAAGAAAGCACAATGTGGGCATAATACTGGGGGGCACAGCTGGTCATATTACTGGGGGCACATAACTGGTCATATCACGGGGGCACAGCAGGTCATATTACTGGGGGCACATAACTGGTCATATTACTGGGGGCACAGCTGGTCATATTACTGGGGGCACATAACTGGTCATATCACGGGGGGCACAGCAGGTCATATTACTGGGGGCACATAACTGGGCATATTCCTAGGGGGCACATAACTGGGCATATTCCTAGGGGGCACAGCTGGTCATATTACTGGGGGCACATAACTGGGCATATTACTGGGGGCACATAGCTGGGCATATTCCTAGGGGGCACAGCTGGTCATATTACTGGGGGCACATAACTGGGCATATTCCTAGGGGGCACAGCTGGTCATATTACTGGGGGCACATAACTGGGCATATTCCTAGGGGGCACAGCTGGTCATATTACTGGGGGCACATAACTGGGCATATTACTGGGGGCACATAGCTGGGCATATTCCTAGGGGGCACAGCTGGTCATATTACTGGGGGCACATAACTGGGCATATTCCTAGGGGGCACAGCTGGTCATATTACTGGGGGCACATAACTGGGCATATTCCTAGGGGGCACAGCTGGTCATATTACTGGGGGCACATAACTGGGCATATTACTGGGGGCACATAGCTGGGCATATTCCTAGGGGGCACAGCTGGTTATATTACTGGGGGCACATAACTGGTCATATTACTGGGGGCACATAACTAGTCATATTACAGGGGGCACAGCTGGTCATATTACCGGGGGCACATAACAGGGCATATTACTAGGGGCACATAACAGGGCATTTTACTGGGGGAACAGCTAGGCATATTAATGAGGGCACATAATTGGGGAATATTTAATATGTGGAGCGGTGAGGGGACTGGGTGGGATTAGGTGTATAGTGGGCGGAGTTAGGGGTGTGGCCTAGTGTTGAAAAAATTTGCCGCGTCGCGCTATGCACGCCCCACAATGCGTCCTTCTTTGTCTCTTTACAAAGTTGGTATGGTTGGTATGCACTAAGTGGATCACAGGAGAAATGTCTGCTTTGACCGGCAAGCCAGTCATAGCAGGGAATAACCTGTAGATGAAGATCAAGACTGTAGCACAGCCAAGTACACCAAATATAAGTCCCCCAATGATGGGATACTTATCATTTATATTGTGTCTTCCAATGTTCTAAGATGGCTGAAACTACTTACTCCATTTTGTGACAGTATTTTACAGATTATGCTAGGCAGGAATATGAAATGTGCATATTTTTAGAATGTAAGTAGATGGCTTTCCGGTGAAAAAAGGTTGCAGACCAGAAAACTGGATAGTTTCGAGAACAGAAAATTCTCCCCCTACTTTTACAAGATTTATTTCCTATAGATAGAAATTTCTAAAATTTTCAGTAAGATGAATTCCCCAAAGTAAAATTTAGTCACACAATTTTCTCTGTTTTTTAACTCTTAACTTTAAAGGGGTTGTACAGTTATGGAAAGTGACAGGACAACACATCGGAATTGGATCTTTCTGGAAAAACGTCTGAGCATACCTGACAGATATTTCCCCGCCACCTCATTTCTCCCTGGGCTCTGTTTGCCTGGCTTCAGTGATGACATCATGTTGACTACACATGACTGCTGCAGCCAATCACTGGCCTATTTGGCACACCATCAAAGCCAAGTGTTGTCGATGTGGCCACTGCAGTCAGGTAAACAGAGCCCAGCGAGGGAAACAAGAGCATCAGCAAGTCCCATTCCTGAATTCAACTGTATTGCCATCCTCAGAAGATCAGTCACCACCATAGGCCAGAAGCCTAATGATAATATGATCACCCGTGCCTGCACCATGATACAGCACTGTGATGTCATTGTGATTGGCTGCCTCCGTAACAGCATCCAAGATGAGACATCATAGATGTCAGGAAATGGGACTCAGGTGAGTTTTATTTATTTTTTCTTGTTTTCTTCCATGATCACTTGTTGAGGACATTATTGTTGGGGGCACTGTGGAGGACATTACTAAGGGAGTACATTTCTGTTGGAGGGGGGCATTATTGTTGGAGCACTGGCGGGGGACATTACTGTGTGGGGAGCATTACTGTGGGAAAAATTTTAATATTGGGGACATTATACTGGGACTGGGAAACTTTAGGGGGTATCACTGGGGGAATTTTAATACTGGGGACACTATAGGGTTCATTACTAATACTGGAGGCACTATATGGGAATTTTTGCTGGAGTTACAGTGAGGGTACTATTGCTGGAAGCACTGTAGGGTCATTTTTATTATTAGGGACATTTTAAGGGATATTATTAATGGGGGCAATATACAGGAATTATTACAGGGAGCACAATTAAGGGGGTATTATTAACCCTTTCACTCCCGGAGTTTTTTTCGGTCATACATTTTCGTTTTGCGTTCACTGCCTTCAAACAGCCATAACTCTTTTATTTTTCTGTTCACATAGCTGTATGAGGGCTTGTTTTTTGCGGGACAAGTTGTACTTTCCAACGCCACCATTTGATATTGCAAGTATTCCAAGTATTAACCAATACCCCAAGTATTGGTTAATACTTGGGGTATATTAGGGGACATTATTGTTTCTGGGGGACATTATAGGGTGCCTTGTGTTTGCTGGAGGCACTATAGGGCCATTATTACTAATGGGGCACTAGATAGGTATTATTATTAATGGAAGCATTTTAGGAGGCATTATTACAACTGGGACACAGTATTGGGTTTCACAACAGGATGACACTCACCAAGATATGGATTTTGTGCTGTGGAGGATGAATCTAAGATGTCTGTGTGGCAAACTCTGCAGAAAGAAGATGTGGCTGAAAGAATATGTCATGTCGGTCTAGACCAAACAGAAAATATGAGGAAATAGAAAGTCAACAATAAGTCACTGAAAGAAGCTGTCAGGGTTTGATCTGAATGGAGAAGAATGAAGTAGGACACATCACTGGATGTAAGAGGAAGGTGGTGCTGTATTCTCCTGTATGACTGGGCAGTATGCTGACAGTGGAGCCTCCTTTGTGCTGTGGCCTGCATCTCACCTCCTCAGCTCCCAACTCCATATCTTAATTAGAGGCGGCTGGAGAAGGAGGACAGAACATGACAGCTGGCCACCACACAGCTTCTGGTGGGTATGTTGTGCTGCATTGTGGTAATTGGTTCTCCTGTGACAGTATTTTGTCATGAACTGTGGTATTTAGTACTAGAGTAGAACAAAACACTAAAATTCAGCACAATATACTGCCCCAACAGAACCAAATAACACAGTGCAGCACAATATACTGCCCCAGCAGAACCAGATACCACAGTACAGTACAATATACTGCCCCAGCAGAACCAGATACCGCAGTACAGCACAATATACTGCCCCAGCAGAACCAGATACCACAGTACAGCACAATATACCGCCCCAGCAGAACCAGATACCACAGTGCAGCACAATATACTGCCCCAGCAGAACCAGATACCACAGTACAGCACAATATACCGCCCCAGCAGAACCAGATACCACAGTGCAGCACAATATACTGCCCCAGCAGAACCAGATAACACAGTGCAGCACAATATACCGCCCCAGCAGAACCAGATACCACAGTGCAGCACAATATACCGCCCCAGCAGAACCAGATACCACAGTGCAGCACAATATACTGCCCCAGCAGAACCAGATACCACAGTGCAGCACAATATACTGCCCCAGCAGAACCAAATACCACAGTGCAGCACAATATACCGCCCCAGCAGAACCAGATACCACAGTGCAGCACAATATACTGCCCCAGCAGAACCAGATACCACAGTGCAGCACAATATACTGCCCAGCAGAACCAGATACCACAGTGCAGCACAATATACTGCCCCAGCAGAACCAAATAACACAGTGCAGCACAATATACTGCCCCAGCAGAACCAAATACCACAGTGCAGCACAATATACCGCCCAGCAGAACCAGATACCACAGTGCAGCACAATATACTGCCCCAGCAGAACCAGATACCACAGTGCAGCACAATATACCGCCCCAGCAGAACCAGATACCACAGTGCAGCACAATATACTGCCCCAGCAGAACCAAATACCACAGTGCAGCACAATATACTGCCCCAACAGAACCAAATACCACAGTACAGCACAATATACTGCCCCAACAGAAACATATACCACAGTGCAGTACAATATACTGCCCCAGCAGAACCAAATACCACAGTGCAGCACAATATACTGCCCCAGCAGAACCAGATACCACAGTGCAGCACAATATACTGCCCCAGCAGAACCAGATACCACAGTGCAGCACAATATACTGCCCCAGCAGAACCAAATACCACAGTGCAGCACAATATACTGCCCCTGCAGAACCAAATACCACAGTGCAGCACAATATACCGCCCCAGCAGAACCAGATACCACAGTACAGCACAATATACTGCCCCAGCAGAACCAAATACCACACTGCAGCACAATATACTACCCCAGCAGAACCAGATACCACAGTACAGTACAATATACTGCCCCAGCAGAACCAGATACCACAGTGCAGCACAATATACTGCCCCAGCAGAACCAGATACCACAGTACAGCACAATATACCGCTCCAGCAGAACCAAATACCACAGTACAGCACAATGTACTGCCCCAGCAGAACCAAATACCACAGTGCAGCACAATATACTGCCCCAGCAGAACCAGATACCACAGTGCAGCACAATATACTGCCCCAGCAGAACCAGATACCACAGTACAGCACAATATACTGCCCCAGCAGAACCAGATACCACAGTACAGCACAATATACTGCCCCAGCAGAACCAGATACCACAGTACAGCACAATATACTGCTCCAGCAGAACCAGATACCACAGTGCAGCACAATATACTGCCCCAGCAGAACCAGATACCACAGTGCAGCACAATATACTGCCCCAACAGAAACATATACCACAGTGCAGCACAATATACCGTGCCAGCAGAACCAAATACCACAGTACAGCACAATATACTGCCCCAGCAGAACCAGATACCACAGTGCAGCACAATATACTGCCCCAGCAGAACCAGATACCACAGTGCAGCACAATATACTGCCCCAGCAGAACCAGATACCACAGTGCAGCACAATATACTGCCCCAGCAGAACCAGATACCACAGTGCAGCACAATATACTGCCCCAACAGAACCAGATACCACAGTGCAGCACAATATACTGCCCCATCAGAACCAAATAACACAGTGCAGCACAATATACTTCCCCAGCAGAACCAGATACCACAGTTGAACCAGAAGTTCTGCTGGGGTGGTGTTTTGTGTTGCACTACAGTATTTTGTGCTGTACTTTGATATATAGTTCTGCTAGGGCAGTATATTGTGCTGTACTATGGTATTCGGTTCTGCTGGCGCATTATACTGTGTTGTACTATGATATTTGGTTCTGCTGGTACATTATATTGTGCTGCACTGTGGAATTTGGCTCTGGTGGGGCAGTATATTGTGTTACACTGTGGTATTTAGTTATGCTGGGGCAGTATATTACACTCACCGGCCACTTTATTACGTACACCTGTCCAACTGCTCGTTAACACTTAATTTCTAATCACCAATCACATGGCGGCAACTCAGTGCATTTAGGCATGTAGACATGGTCAAGACAATCTCCTGCAGTTCAAACCGAGCATCAGTATGGGGAAGAAAGGTGATTTGAGTGCCTTTGAACGTGGCATGGTTGTTGGTGCCAGAAGGGCTGGTCTGAGTATTTCAGAAACTGCTGATCTACTGGGATTTTCACGCACAACCATCTCTAGGGTTTACAGAGAATGGTCCGAAAAAGAAAAAACATCCAGTGAGCGGCAGTTCTGTGGGCAGAAATGCCTTGTTGATGCCAGAGGTCAGAGGAGAATGGGCAGACTGGTTCGAGCTGATAGAAAGGCAACAGTGACTCACATTGCCACCCGTTACAACCAAGGTAGGCAGAAGAGCATCTCTGAACGCACAGTACGTCGAACTTTGAGGCAGATGGGCTACAGCAGCAGAAGACCACACCGGGTGCCACTCCTTTCAGCTAAGAACAGGAAACTGAGGCTACAATTTGCACAAGCTCATCGAAATTGGACAGTAGAAGATTGGAAAAACGTTGCCTGGTCTGATGAGTCTCGATTTCTGCTGCGACATTCGGATGGTAGGGTCAGAATTTGGCGTCAACAACATGAAAGCATGGATCCATCCTGCCTTGTATCAACGGTTCAAGCTGGTGGTGGTGGTGTCATGGTGTGGGGAATATTTTCTTGGCACTCTTTGTGCCCCTTGGTACCAATTGAGCATCGTTGCAACGCCACAGCCTACCTGAGTATTGTTGCTGACCATGTCCATCCCTTTATGACCACAATGTACCCAACATCTGATGGCTACTTTCAGCAGGATAATGCGCCATGTCATAAAGCTGGAATCATCTCAGACTGGTTTCTTGAACATGACAATGAGTTCACTGTACTCAAATGGCCTCCACAGTCACCAGATCTCAATCCAATAGAGCATCTTTGGGATGTGGTGGAACGGGAGATTCACGTCATGGATGTGCAGCCGACAAATCTGCGGCAACTGTGTGATGCCATCATGTCAATATGGACCAAAATCTCTGAGGAATGCTTCCAGCACCTTGTTGAATCTATCCCACGAAGAATTGAGGCAGTTCTGAAGGCAAAAGGGGGTCCAACCCGTTACTAGCATGGTGTACCTAATAAAGTGGCCGGTGAGTGTATGTTGCAATGTGGTGTTAGGTTCTGCTAGGGAATTATTTTATGATGCACTGTGGCATTCGGTTCTTCTGGGGGTGTATATTGTTCTGCATTTTAGTATTTTGTTCTGCTACAAAACCAAATATCAAAGTGTAGCACAAAATACTGACCCCCTATGGCATTGCTGGCCCCAGGTACGTGTGTTAGCCCACTTTTTTGAGTTGACCCCCCCACTTGTGTTGACCCCGGGAGATTTGAGCGTCTTTCACCTAAAGCCACTTTAAATTTACAGTCCTAAGTTATGTCCACCCCAGACAGCCACTACAGCCCCTTACCCTGGCCATGATAGGGAATATTTAGACTTGGTGTCTAGGGCAGTACCAGCTATAAATACCGCATAGGTAATGCTTTAACGCAGTCATTTCAATGACACACGCTGACATACGTGAGCCCCACAAAAGACAATGTCAAGTTCAACATACATCTCTTGATAATATACAGGGGGTCTTACATGTCCCTAAAGGCCAAGCATGCTCCGGACCACAGATGGCTGAATTGATCCTAAACAAATGGAAATTAACCAGAATTTTGTAAGAATTCGAATTGCATCCAAATCAGAATTGTCGGTGATTCAAATAAAGTGAATTTTGAACAGAGAGATTAAAGAGGAAGGAAATATGAGCCCTAGGAGAGATATTGAAAATGTTCTAGACAAATTGGATCCAAATTGAATTGGTCGACCAATTCAGATGAATTGATTCCAAATAAAAAAAAATGTAAAAAATGAACAATTCACTTATCTCTATTCTAGACTTAAATATATAGGTTAAGGTCGTCAAAAGATTCAATTAAGTCAATCACTGCCCTTGTGAAAGATGTTCCCTTCATGTAAACATTGTAGGATAAAGGACTAATAAATCAGCCCCTTTCTTCCAGGGACCGCGGCAATAACAGACTATGTCGCCTTCTTAGTTTTGTGCCCACCAGAGGAGGTGTCAGCACTTAGACTACACATAGGACATTTCATCAGTAAGTCTAATGGAGTATTTGTGATCATTCCACCAGAAACAGACCCCTGCAGTAAGGGATTGTCTCCAGAGTCACCTCTTGCGGCCCCTTGTACTTGTTTATTAGTTATCTTTTAGTATGTAATCGAATAATCACAATCTCAGTTACAGCCTCTGATGTGCATCATCCTGTAAAACCTAGGATCAGTGAGCATAGTATGACACACATTGTATGACTACACTATTATACTGTACTATAAGTCGTCTACATTCAGTACTTACCAGTTGCTTTCCTGCTTCTGAATGTACTGGAGGCTTCTCCGTCTATGTCGGTCTGGAGATGTTCTGTATCATATCTGAAAATTCATCTTCAAAATCTTTTATGAGAACTTTCTTGGTTCAGAAACATTTCTCATGACAGATCATTCTTATCACACTTGTATCGTTTAATTACGTAATACTAATAGTGACTCATCATAGAAGTAACACACTTATAAACTAAAAGGGGACATTCATTTAAAAATGTAACAGCAGAAAACAAAAAAGTTTAAAGATCACAAAAAGATTCAATAAAAAGAAAATGGAAAACTATTGGAAGACAAATGGGTTGAAAAAGTGCACATATCCTTTAACTCCTTCCCGACCAGCGCCGTACTAGTACTGGTCGGGTCTTTAAACATGGCGCCCGCTCCTGAGGAGAGCGGGCATCATGGCCGCGGGTGAACTGCTGATTCATACAGCAGTCACTCGCGGCTCATGTCCGTGACTGGCAGTAATGCCAATTGCGGACATTTAATCCCTCGGTTAAGTTCAAATCAGCCCCCTTTCCCGAAAAAAAAAAAATATATATATATATATAAAAAAATACACATCACGGGTATCGACATGTGCGAAAATGTCCATATTATAAAAAGATATATAAAAATTTATTTCCCATACGGAAAACAGCAAAACGGAAAAAAAAGCGTCAAAATGGTCGATTCACAATTTTTGCCGCTTTTTTTCTAAAAAAATTAATTAAAAAGCAATCAAAAAGTCATACACACCCCAGAATGATATCAATAGAAAGTCCAGATCGCCCCGCAAAAAATGAGCCCCCATACAGCTTCATACACAAATACCAAAAAGTTATAGGGGTCAAAATGTGACAAAAAAAATTAAAAAATAAAAAAAACCAACTTTATAATTATTTTATCACTATCAAAACGCAAGAAAAACTATATTAGATTTAGATTAGCATATTAGATATTGCCGGATTCGTACTGACCTGTAAAATGAAAGTAACTGGTCAGTTTTAATGAACATCAAACACCATAAATAAAAGAAACCCGTAAAACTGTGGTGAAATTGCTTTTTTTTTTTTTTTTGCAATTTCATCCAATTTGGAATTCTTTTCCTGCTTGCCACTACATCATATGCAATATTAAATGGTGGCATCGGAAAGTACAATTTGTCCTGCAAAAAACAAGCCCTCAAACAGCTTTGTGAACAGAAAAATAAAAGAGTTGGCTGTGTGAAGGCAGGGAGCGCAAAACGAAAAAAAAAAAAAAAAAACCTCCGGGGTAGAAAGGGTTAAAAGACAAACATTCCCTGCACTATAGAGGTATGAGTTTTATAGCCATCGAACAATACAATTCAGTTGTATGAGCATGACACTCCACAATAGCATCCATTGACACATTTCATTTTAAAACATGTCAACCAATGCTATTATGTCATGATCATGTGCAACGACCGGGGTGCCTAGGTGCTACGGGGGCGACCCTTTCCCCCTCCAGGGCCCTCTAAGGTGTTTCCCTTTATGTCCCAGTGGTAGGAGTGCCAAGGGGTATTTAGGCCACTCACGTCTTTAGTGGTGTTGTCACGGTGTTCCTACCTCGTGAGACGAACAGGCCCCAGGCGGTGGCTCCGGCTGCAATAAATTTACTAGGAGTAGTAATTGAGGGTCGTCCGGTGGGAATGATGCGCAGACTTGTATGAATGGTCCAACGTAGTTTTATTAACTTATCTTGGTAGGCAGATAACTAGTTTCATTCCTCAACTTGGTGTCCAGCAAGTGCAGCAATTACTTATACTTGGCAGATGCTTGGGAATTTAGGTTTCAGGCTTCCTGTTATAAGTTGAGGTTAGCTCTTAAGTCTGGCTTCCCTTGAGAGTATTGTAGTGCCTTATTGCAGGCTATATTACTCTGTATTTAGGGAGCAGCAGAGCTGAAGGTGCTCCACTGTCCTGCACATGTCCTCCCTGATCAGGGTACAGGGGACAACTCCATGACTAAAAACAAAACTGTCTTAACTGTCATTTCCTCTCACTGCCGGAAGTTGGAAGAGCTTAACTTCTCTCCAGCAGAGGGGGTCAGAATGGACTAAGGACTGTACCATTCTGGTAAAACTACATCTGAATCTGCCATAGTATTTACTGACACCTGCTGGTACACCAGGTACATTACATGGGAAACAGTTGCATAACATTGAATATAATACATATTAATGCTGGTGATGATATTAATGCACAGAATTACATTTCCACAGTAGCATACAGATAGAAGCTGGTTATGCAGAGTTGTAACACTACTCTGGGGTGTTACACATGTTATTTATTTTGCTACGAAAAGTGCTGAATTTCCTTCTTCTCATGTTTCCTGGGTCTGACCTGACCCACTGGATCACACATGTTGAGAGGATCCCTAGATGAGGCCCTGGCCTGTGTGCTCAGCCATAATGCCTTGTAGTCAGCCTCAGTCACCCAGGAGGGATGCAATAGACGTGTAATGTGCACTATACAGTATATGAGCGTGTACAGTGTATCACTGTACAGCGGTGGCCTCAGGAAGCGCACGGCGTCATAGCAACCAATGACGCCGTGCGCTCCCATCCTCAGAGGGAGCACGGTCCGGGCTTTCACGGTCCGTACCGGACCGTGTTCCACGGTCGTGTGTGAGAGGCCTTATGAGAAGGCACCTGGTGGGGATGGCTTGCCAGGAGAATTCTATAAGAAACACCAAGAGATTTTACTCCCACGCCTCCTCGATGTCTTCAAAGACTCTCTTCAGACTGGCATTCTTCCCAGTTCGATGAGAGAGGCAATTGTGGTGGTGATCCCGAAACCTGGTAAGGATCCTACACAGTTTGATTCTTATAGGCCAATTTCCTTGTTAACAGTGGACATTAATATACTAGCCAAGGTCTTGGCTAATAGGGCATTGAATGTCATTTATACTGTTATTCACGAAGATCAATCTGGCTTTATGCCTGAGAAATGCACCTCTTTAAATCTCAGACATCTTTTCTTTACCCTTCAGCTGGAGGGAAAGAGGGGCATGGTTGTAGTGCGGTGCTCACACTCGACGCCGCCAAGGCTTTTGATAGCGTCGAGTGGGAATACCTATGGGCAGTTATGACCAAAATATCATTTGGCCTGGTTTTCGTAAAGTGGGTGAAATTGCTTTATAATGAGCCAAGGGCTAGATTCTGGGTCAATGGGAGCTTGTTCATGGCACTGGCCTTAGAGGGGGGACATGGCAAGGCTGTCCTCTGTCCCCTCTTCTTTTCGCCATTGCCATAGAGCCTCTGATGTGTCTACTCAGAACTACTCCACTAATAGATGGCTTTAGGAGGGGAAGTATAGAGGAGCGTGTCTCATTATATGCAGATGATATGTTGCTGTATGTAGGGGATTTGGCCTCATCAATAGACTCTATCATATTTCTGATTTCTGAATTTGGCAAGCAATCTGGGTTGTTTATTCATTGGAGCAAGTCAGTAATACTACCATTGTCCCCACTTCCACAGAGTCTCTGTCTTCTTTATACCAATCTCAAAGTTGTGCCATCCTTCAAGTATCTGTGAGTTGAGGTATCTACTAGTGATGAGCGAGCATGCGCGGTCGAACTCGCTGTTCCGCCGAGCATGCCTGCACTCGGGTCCACTCGGTGTTCAGCCGAACACCGAGTGTACTCAAGCGCAAAGCTCAAGTTCCCTCCCTGCACCAAGACGGATCCGTCATGACCTCAATGCAAGTCAATGGGGATGGATCCGTTTGGTGTGACACAATAGTAAACGGATCCGTCCTCCATTGACTTTCAATGGCGTTCATGACGGATCTGTCCTTACCTTTCCCAGCAGCTCCCTCCTCCCTCCAGCAGGTGGCGCTGTGGTAAAACTTACTACTCTGCGCGCCGTCTTTCCTCCTGGAACAGGTCAGGAGCTGCCAGGGAAGGTAAGTTTAACTCAGTGTCTGTGTCTGTGTTTTTTTTGTTTTTGTTTTGTGGGACCCCTTCCGAGCGGGGGGTGCCTGGTTTAGTCCCATAGACTTTAATTATGCTCGGGTGCTCGGCCGGAGCACCCGAGCACACAAGCACCTGGGTGCTCGATCAACACTAGCATCTACTAATCCACATTGGCACATACAAGATAATGTTTTGCCACTACTGGCTAAGTTTAAACCCTACAAAAAAACAAGGAATCTGGAGATCTTGCAATGTCAAACCCATTATTATATTTTATATCTTCTCAGCTGCAGCATCTTAACGGATGGAACACAACAAAAGGAACGGGCAGATGTGGTAGATTAATTGAATGGGCATCAGAAAGCTCTCCACCCCTGACATCCTTGGAGGAGGGAATGGGATCAAAAATGAGGATCAGACCCAACGTTGGTGGTTATGAGGAAAGTGTGGGCCAAGGCTAAACCACTTTTTGGGGTCTTAGGACTAAATATGTCTCTCCTATGGAATAATCTTACCGGAACTTTCCCAACTGAAGAGATTTTCCCTGTGGAAACGAAAGTGAATTTGGAACATTGTACAGATGTACTCTAAGGGTCTTCTGAAACAATTTCAGCAATTGTGCTCTGAGTTTGATCTACAGTACCATCCAGTCATTTCTATAAATACCTGCAGTTAAGACACGCATTAGATGCCCAATTCAAAGCAATATCATTACAATATACATCCAATCAGACGCTTGAGTCTGTGGTGGTGGTAGGGTTTGTTGCTATTGAGAATCTACCAATCCTTGCATGGTGAATTTTTGAAGGCCTTCCCTCTCAGGTTAAAGGCATAATGGGAAAAGCCTGTTGGGAGTATTACGGATGCTCAATGGGTGAAAACTTTGTCACTGACCCCGAGCCTGTGCCTGAGTGAAGCTGCTATTGTCCCAATTGTTTTTTATCCATATAGTATACAAAACCCTGTTATTCCTATTTAAAATTGGATATAGAGGAGAATCCCATTGCCTAACATGTGGCGATTATTCTCATAATATTAAAAATCACAAAGGTATAGTCATATATACAAAAGAAAGATACAAATATTATTACTAATGTAAATCCAGGGATGCCCTATTCTGTGATAGAGAAGGGGAAATCTCGGGTCTGGAATGATTTGAATAGTAGGGCAGAAAATAGAAAGACCTTGCCCTAATATTAATCCTGACTAGCAAACCCTACCTAAAACGGAAGAGCCGCCCCGACAGGGGCGATCCCGTATCAGGAACCTCCTACTGTCCCTTGTATGGCCCTGATACAGAGAAACCACAACCACTCCTAAATATCACCACACCAGTGAATAAAGTGACTAATATCAAAAATAACAAACTGTGGTAGTAAAAGATCCCAGTCAAGTAGATCAAAATATATTAATGTTGGTCACCTATTGATGCTATACGCATAAACAATATGATAGTAAGAAGAAGAAGTTCCTACGCGTTTTACCTATAAATGACGGTTCATCAGGGAACTAAAGCCTAGCAAAGCAATATTGCAACCATCGGTCAACCAAGCCAAATAATATGACCAAGAGACGTAAAACAAAAAGTGGTGTCAAAAATGGAGGCACCTGTTGCACCCATTTATCTCCACCATCTACAACATGTGATGATGTCTAGATCAGAAGAGCACCTATATACATTGCCCAATCAGTATGATATCTATTATAGTATATAGGGACTTCAGCCAAGCGGTACATGTACAGGTTCCTCATATAGCTGTGTGAGATAGTTGAGAAATATGGCAATGTAACACACAGATATAATTCTCTAAATATATCCTTAGACTCATTGAGGAAACTGTCTGTACTTGCGTGTA
Organism: Rhinella marina; assembly: GCA_900303285.1. NCBI lineage: Eukaryota > Metazoa > Chordata > Amphibia > Anura > Bufonidae > Rhinella > Rhinella marina. Next base: position 62,997 of record ONZH01024142.1, read on the forward strand.
TCGACAAACGCTGATGCTGGCGTGATGAATATAGTGCGCATTGTGTGTGCGCGCTGCAGTCAAAGGGTATAGAGGCTGGGGTTATTGCCTTTTGTACTACTAATAATATCAGGTATACTGGTTTACACGTACCAGAACTGTGAATGCTAAAATGTGGTGAGGCTGACCTGATACATATGCTATGGGGAATTTTAATTAATAAACTCTATAGTGCAAGCTACCCCCTCAATCCTAATGTGTGCCTACTGGGCATCTTTGACTCTGAGCAACTACAGACGCCTATTATTATAGGAATAAATAGGATGTTATACCAGGCACGTAAAACAATATCAAACAAGTGGATACAATCACTGGCTCCAGTTATAGCAGAGAATATAGAACAACTGAATGTTGTTATTTGACTATAAAGGGGGGTGTATCTAAAGCGAAACTGCCTCTCGAAATGTGAGGCTATATGGGGCCCCTGGATTGATCGATCCGGAGTCTGCAGTCCGTGACTGGCACTTACAATGGGACTTATACATTGATAACCGAGGGGTAGTATGACAGTAGGAAGCCTGAAGCTATGACATTGATGTTTCCACCTGGGACCAGCTATGGGTAAGTGGAGAAAACTCAATAAAGTTTCTTCAAATAAAACAGAGTGTTGCAGTCAGCATATCTTTTCTTTTCTGTGGATACCGTAGAATGTGACTGTCACTGTATGTGATGTGTATTATGACAGATAATAGATGGCAAATTTACTCAGGCAGATAAGTGCTGTGACCAGTGTGCGTCCGCACCAAGCCCCCAGGATATGTTGGCCCGAGAAGAGGCTGCAGCACCTAAGAGATTAGAGTAGGAAAGGTCCACCATGTGCAGACCCCATCTGTATCATCTAGGGGTACGTGAGGTACTCCAGTGAAGCTAGGAAGTCTAACCAGGATCTCCAGGTAACATTGTAAGCTTCTATTAGATTCCGCTGACAGCTTCTCCACCCATTGTAAATGGACCATTTTCTGGAACCATTCCAATATAGAAGGGTCGACTGTTTTTCCACAAACAAGGAATTACAGTTTTAGCTGCCAGGAGTAGAAATCTAGTGAGATCTCTAGTATGGGGAACATACATAATAACCATGGGGCGGGGTAATTGGTGATCTTTATGGCTGTAATTTTACGGACATTACACCAGAGCGGTTGTAATGCAGGCCATACCTACCACATATGTGACATTGCCTGAAGCTAGCGCATTACCGTCCGGCCCCATTCACTGTCATGGGCGACAGCTGAGAGATCCGCCCACAACCCAGTGGATCGGACAGAAAAATAGAGCCTGCAGGTTAGTAAAGAAAAGCTTTGGGCAGCTGGAATGTGTGGAAAATGTCACCTTCCACTAATAAGATACAGCGGAGGTTTGTATATTACAAAGTTTTAGATCCATTCACATGTACTACTGATTGATAAAAAAATTAATATATATTATAATATAATATTTTTTTTTTCAAAGTGGATGATATTTGTATTTTTTGTTTGACGTTTGTGCCATGTTGATTCATTTGGCTCAATCTCCTTCATCTTAGTAGTTTTCTTTTTCTTGAATTCCTGCCTCGTAACACATTAATAATAAATGGTTCCCCATAAGAGTAAATGTAACTGCAGAATTACTGTATATAATGGCAGTATTAATCTAAACAAGAAGGCTGTACCGTACTCACATGCACAGATGTTGTTTGGGATTTTTTGCAGGTTTTTTTTCTAATTTCTTTAGCAAAAATCTGTTGGCACAAATGCACATGTCACCACATCCTAAATAATAGGACTTATAGTTAAAAAAAAGAGAAACTTCTGCCTTTGGTAAAGGGTTTTCCTAATTGCAGATGTGTGAGTTTGTGGTTTCGTGGTCACATTGCTTCATGTCCGACAGTCTGCTCATTTACAGAATATCTAATGGGAACACTTACAACATTTTACCGTTAGATAGGAGTTCACAAAAGCCAAACATTTTCAGTAGACACGTGTATTTACTGCCATTGATCTAGTAAGGAAATAGTTTATATTATATTATCATTATATTACAGTGCGAGGCATCTATATACAGTAGAGATGAGTGAATCATGCAAAATTTTATTCGCCAAACATTCGCCGAACTTTTCCTAATATTCGTATATTCGACGAATAGATTTGTTGAATTTGCGTACACAATATACATAATCACATGGCTTTTAGCGAACATTCGCGCACTAATAACGAACGTTCAGGTAAAAAGGTACGCAACCTCTTTGAACACGTACAAATTGCGTACGAAAATGAAGGGCTTTGCTAGAAAGGAGCAGGAGGAACGCTCTGAGTCTGACCCCTGGCTACATATGGATACTGTATCAGCAGATGACAGCAGATCATCCGGCTGAGACTGAGATGCGCGTGCCATCCACTCCACTACCTCATCCATTTCTCCTCCACTACAATTTTGCGCCTTGGAGAATTAGCCCGGTGGAACACTGGCCAAGTATCGCGAATACTACAAGTATAAGCTCCGGCTACAGGTCCTTTGGCACTGCTGCCCTGTGTCACCTTCTCCTTCTTTTTTAGAGCTCGAGGTCTGGCTTGAACTGGACACCTTTTGCTTATCCATTCCAGACATTTTTCAATTCACTCTGTGTCCCTGCAGATGGTCTTTGTCCCTGTATCTCCCTGTCTCTACCTATGTCTCCCTGTCTCTCTCCCTATCTCTCCCTGTCTCTCTCTCCCTGCTTGATTAATTACTAGCCCTGCACTTGCCCTGCAGTATCCCTGATGTATAATATGGATTCCCTGAACAATTACACCCGAATTTTCACAACACAGGTCTCAGTCTCTCAGAACTTCACACACAGTGCTTCTGCCCGTCTCAGCAGTCGCAGCAGAAGTGATGCGTCACTGGCTTACCGAGCCTGAGCCAATCAGAGCAAGCCCTGCCCACTAGGTCAGGTGATCGCTTTCTTTCCGGGCTTCTGCACACGATAAACAAACTAACAGAAAAATTTTGCTAATGAAATTAATTCGTACGCAACAGTAACTTATATGTAGCAATAGCATATAATTTATAGGACAAACTACGCAGCGAATGAGTACAAAGCCAAAGCGAATCACCTAATATTCAGATTCGCTTTGCAGCTAAAAATTTCCAAGATTCGATACTAATCAACGAATTGGTGAATAGATTTGCTTATCTCTAATATACAGTGCACAATATATTACAGTACCTGTCATCTATATACAGTACACAGTATATTACAGTATGAGATGTCTATATACAGTACTCATTATATTGGGCCCCAATGCTACACCGCCAAGGTGTCACCATATGTTGCTGCTCTCCAGAAGGGATGGTAACGCGTGGTGCACCCCGTTTGGAAATAAGTTCACAGAATCAGGGTCTGCAGTAACCAGTGTGCTTCTTTACTGGAGGAATTCAGGTACAAAACAATACAGGCGAGGCATAGGGCCGGCTTCTCCAGTCTCCTCCCTGAGATGAGGCATAGGGCTGGCTTCTCCAGTCTCCTCCCTGAGACGAGGTATAGGACCGGCTTATCCAGTCTCCTCCCTGAGATGAGGCATAGGGCTGGCTTCTCCAGTCTCCTCCCTGAGATGAGGCATAGGGCCGGCTTCTCCAGTCTCCTCCCTGAGATGAGGCATAGGGCCAGCTTCTCCACTCTCCTCCCTGAGATGAGGCATAGAGCTGGCTTCTCCAGTCTCCTCCCTGAGATGAGGCATAGGGCCTGCTTTTCCAGTCTCCTCCCTGAGATGAGACATAGAACTGGCTTCTCCAGTCTCCTCCCTGAGATGAGGCATAGGGTCGGCTTCTCCAGTCTCCTCCCTGAGATGAGGCATAGGGCCAGCTTCTCCAGTCTCCTCCCTGAGATGAGGCATAGAGCTGGCTTCTCCAGTCTCCTCCCTGAGATGAGGCATAGGGCTGGCTTCTCCAGTCTCCTCCCTGAGACGAGGCATAGAGCTGGCTTCTCCAGTCTCCTCCCTGAGACGAGACATAGGGCTGGCTTCTCCAGTCTCCTCCCTGAGACTAGGCATAGAGCTGGCTTCTCCAGTCTCCTCCCTGAGACGAGGCATAGAGCTGGCTTCTCCAGTCTCCTCCCTGAGACGAGGCATAGAGCTGGCTTCTCCAGTCTCCTCCCTGAGATGAGACATAGGGCTGGCTTCTCCAGTCTCCTCCCTGAGACTAGGCATAGGGCTGGCTTCTCCAGTCTCCTCCCTGAGACTAGGCATAGGGCTGGCTTCTCCAGTCTCCTCCCTGAGATGAGGCATAGAGCTGGCTTCTCCAGTCTCCTCCCTGAGACGAGGCATAGGGCTGGCTTCTCCTGTCTCCTCCCTGAGACGAGGCATAGGGCTGGCTTCTCCAGTCTCCTCCCTGAGATGAGGCATAGAGCTGGCTTCTCCAGTCTCCTCCCTGAGACGAGGCATAGGGCTGGCTTCTCCAGTCTCCTCCCTGAGACGAGGCATAGGGCTGGCTTCTCCAGTCTCCTCCCTGAGACGAGGCATAGGACTGGCTTCTCCAGTCTCCTCACTGGCAGATGAAGAATTTGATGCTGAGGAAAGGCCTGAGCTAGCTGTCCCTCTTTCTCTCTCAGAAGGCTGGTACCCTGGTCCAAGGCTGGTGATCAAGGGTCTGTGGTAGCGTATTCCTGTCTTAACGTCTTTTTCTGGTCACTCCATAGTCTGGAAGAGTCTCCTCTTCCAAGCACTATTCCCTACCTGCAGAACAATAGTGGCTCTGACTTCACTCCTTAAAGGGTTTCTGTCACCAGATTTGGGCATATCAAGCAGGATGACATTTGCAATGTGAAAATGTCACCTGATGCCCAATCTGGTATTCTTTTTTCTTTTGGTACCCCCGTTTTTGTAAAAAATGCACTTTTATTTTATGTGCACCCCGTTTGGAAATAAGTTCACAGAATCAGGGTCTGCAGTAACCAGTGTGCTTCTTTACTGGAGGAATTCAGGTACAAAACAATACAGGCGAGGCATAGGGCCGGCTTCTCCAGTCTCCTCCCTGAGATGAGGCATAGGGCTGGCTTCTCCAGTCTCCTCCCTGAGACGAGGTATAGGACCGGCTTATCCAGTCTCCTCCCTGAGATGAGGCATAGGGCTGGCTTCTCCAGTCTCCTCCCTGAGATGAGGCATAGGGCCGGCTTCTCCAGTCTCCTCCCTGAGATGAGGCATAGGGCCAGCTTCTCCACTCTCCTCCCTGAGATGAGGCATAGAGCTGGCTTCTCCAGTCTCCTCCCTGAGATGAGGCATAGGGCCTGCTTTTCCAGTCTCCTCCCTGAGATGAGACATAGAACTGGCTTCTCCAGTCTCCTCCCTGAGATGAGGCATAGGGTCGGCTTCTCCAGTCTCCTCCCTGAGATGAGGCATAGGGCCAGCTTCTCCAGTCTCCTCCCTGAGATGAGGCATAGAGCTGGCTTCTCCAGTCTCCTCCCTGAGATGAGGCATAGGGCTGGCTTCTCCAGTCTCCTGCCCAAGACGAGGCATAGAGCTGGCTTCTCCAGTCTCCTCCCTGAGACGAGACATAGGGCTGGCTTCTCCAGTCTCCTCCCTGAGACTAGGCATAGAGCTGGCTTCTCCAGTCTCCTCCCTGAGACGAGGCATAGAGCTGGCTTCTCCAGTCTCCTCCCTGAGACGAGGCATAGAGCTGGCTTCTCCAGTCTCCTCCCTGAGATGAGACATAGGGCTGGCTTCTCCAGTCTCCTCCCTGAGACTAGGCATAGGGCTGGCTTCTCCAGTCTCCTCCCTGAGACTAGGCATAGGGCTGGCTTCTCCAGTCTCCTCCCTGAGACGAGGCATAGGGCTGGCTTCTCCAGTCTCCTCCCTGAGACGAGGCATAGGGCTGGCTTCTCCAGTCTCCTCCCTGAGACGAGGCATAGGGCTGGCTTCTCCAGTCTCCTCCCTGAGATGAGGCATAGAGCTGGCTTCTCCAGTCTCCTCCCTGAGACGAGGCATAGGGCTGGCTTCTCCAGTCTCCTCCCTGAGACGAGGCATAGGGCTGGCTTCTCCAGTCTCCTCCCTGAGACGAGGCATAGGACTGGCTTCTCCAGTCTCCTCACTGGCAGATGAAGAATTTGATGCTGAGGAAAGGCCTGAGCTAGCTGTCCCTCTTTCTCTCTCAGAAGGCTGGTACCCTGGTCCAAGGCTGGTGATCAAGGGTCTGTGGTAGCGTATTCCTGTCTTAACGTCTTTTTCTGGTCACTCCATAGTCTGGAAGAGTCTCCTCTTCCAAGCACTATTCCCTACCTGCAGAACAATAGTGGCTCTGACTTCACTCCTTAAAGGGTTTCTGTCACCAGATTTGGGCATATCAAGCAGGATGACATTTGCAATGTGAAAATGTCACCTGATGCCCAATCTGGTATTCTTTTTTCTTTTGGTACCCCCGTTTTTGTAAAAAATGCACTTTTATTTTATGCAAATTAGGCTTACTAGGTGCAAGGGGCGGTTACCCTGCACCTAGTAAGCGCCGTTTGCCCACCTCTTGTCACGCTTCCGTTCTCTTGATTGACAGGAATAAAATCGGCGCAGGCGCAGTGAGTGCCACTGGTCGCCGGGCTCCAGCTACCTCACTACGCCTGCGCCGATGACGTCAGAGTACACCCGGAAGAGACAGCAGCCGACGCATGCTATGGGTCAGTGAGAAACTACTGATATCCCCCCCTCCTCAAAGTCTTCTATATAGTTTTGCACATTTTGGCACCTTTTTGGTACAGTTTAGCATATCCAGCTTTATCAAAATCCATTGCGTATAGCTTACCAATGGGGTGTGGTTTAGCAGGAAAGGAATGTGGCCTGAGATACACCATGGCACAAAAGTCTGTCTCAAGGTAAGCCAACCAAATTTATCACCCAGCATGAGCCCATGTGATAAATTTGGTGCATCTTTAGACAGTCTACATGTAGACTGCTAGGCTGCTGCGACTGCTAAGGAAGTGTCTATTGTTTTCATTGGCGCTGACCATTGATTTCAGCAGCCTTAATCCTACTCTCTGGAACCTTGATTTAAAGAACTCCCGCAAATTTTTTTATTCTCTGACCTGTTAGAAAGGTGCATGATATAATCTGTAGTGAATGCAATCTTCTCATTAGTGACTGTATTTATGAGTTATCCCCTCTCTTCTTATTGTAGCTGTGTCATGTGACCAACTCCCTGACCTCCAACTGACCCAGGACAGGAAGCCAGTTACTGCTCTATTCATTCCTATGAGACTGAAAGTGAGGCTCCCATAGGAATGCATAGAGAAATAGACTTCCTGTCCACACATAAGATGCTGTGTTATCTGGTGAGTCTGATTGCTGGTCACATGACACAGATGAGAAACATCAGTGAGATATAACTCACACTGGTAAGAAAATGACATTCACTACAGATTACATCATGTACATTTCTAGCAGAACAAGGAATACAATTTTTTGCGGGAGTTCTTCTTTAATAATCCTGCTTAAAATATTGGCAGCGTAAGGCAGTCTAAAGATCTGCCAAATTTATCACTGTGGTTATGCTGGTGAATCAGCGATGGCACATGACAATACTTGATAAGGGCTTATGCACACGGTCATGCCCGTATTGTTGCCCACAAACAGGAGGGCACCGGTTTTGTGCACACCATATTCACACAAATGGGTCCTCAATCAGGGAGATATGGTGCGGTGCATAACAGAGCCACGGATCAGAAGCCCACAGAAGCACTATGAAATGCTTTCATAGTGTTTTGTCCATGCCTCCACAACGCAAAAAAGTAGGGCAGACCGTCGAGAAGCGGATAGCGGACCACTGACCACTGACCAGTGAACTGGTACTGCCTCCGCATATGGCAGCCCTATGGTCGGTGCCCGTGCATTGCGGACCACAATTTGCGATCCGCAGGACAGGCCCCGCTGACACACATTTGTGTGCGTGAGCCCTAAGGCCCCTTTCACACCTGCAGCAGGGGACTCCGGCAGACTGTTCCAGCGGGTGAACAGATGCACCAGGTGATAAGGAGTAGGTCAGTAAATGTGGGCCATTGTGTAAGAGGCAGAATTATGTCTTCATTCAAATCGTCTTTCGAAATGTTTGGAAAGAGCAAGTTCCTTGAGACAGCAAGCAAAAACAAGCATATTTCCACAGCTTACACAGGCAAGACTTTTAAAAGTTCAAACTTTGTCACTGCATACAAATATAGTAGATAAATCACAATGCAGCAAAGAAAATGCTTAGTATTATAGTATAAGTAGTTAATAGCTGATCACATGAATTTCCAGTTTACATAATCACTTTTCTTAATGGTCACCCCCACAATCTACTCCATTACAGCAGAAACTATCTATCCTGCGGTGACCTCTACTGGAGAAATGTGGTGTTACATGGCCGTCAAACAAGTGAATTGTAATGCCAAGTCCTTCAGAGCTCAAAGTTTCAAACATGAGGTTCCTTCTTTATAAAGAGTTGTCCAAACTGGGCAAGCCGTTTCGATTCAGAGAAACTTCTCTTCTGTCTTCTCTTTTTCTGAAACCCGTAATGTCCTCTTCTTCTGCAAATGCCTTCTCAAACATCACCTGGAGGGAACTGCAAAAATTTCCATTCAATTCCCGTCCAATGAGGACGTAGAGGATGGGGTTAACGCAGCCGCTGATAACCCTAATGGTTTCGGTAACTTCTGCAACTTTATCTACATAGTAATAATCAATCGCTCCTGATATCATCAGAATATAGAACACATTCTGAGGAGTGCAGCAGACGAAGAAGGCAATGATTACAGCCGTGGTGGTGGCACAAGGCCTAGAACATACAGTGATGTGCCTTCTTAGACTGCACAAGGCAGCCCCTAAGTAACTTGACACAATAACAAGGAAAGGAAGGCTAATAAGGAACACAAACCTAATTATGGTATTTAACTTCATACCATGCTGACCAAGTTTAAAATGGCAAGATACTTGATCATTGCTATCATATGTGTCTGTGAAGATGAAGAACACTACACAGGAGACAGAAGAAAGAATCCAGATGCTCAAGATAACGATGAAAGCCCATCTTCTTGAACGGTGGTTGTGAAACCATTGAGGGAATGCGAAACAGATGAATTGATCTACACTGATGACCATGAGCTGGAGGCCACTGACGGACATGTTGAAGAAGTATAGGAACACGCTTAACTTACAGAGGAAGCTTCCAAGTGGCCAGTGATCAAGAGCTTTGTATGTGATTATCAAAGGTAGACAAAGCGTAAAGGTAAAATCAGCTACGGCTAAATTGAGGAACCACATCAAGCGCACCGTCTTCTTCATCTTGAAGATGCTGAACCAGATGACCAGACCATTTCCAACAATTCCCAGGAAACAAGCCACTGCATGGACCACCAGATAAGGGACGTTTATGTGTTTGTAGTTAGAATAAGAAGAATCTTCTTCATTTCCATCGTAGTCGATAGTAAAGTTATCCATCCTTTCAGATGTAGGTTATTCGGGTCATAGGTTGCTTAAATTTTGAAGGCCCTGAAAAGAGAAAAAATAGATTTTAATAGGAGAGGTTGCGTGGAGCTTCTAATGTGATATGAGGAGGAATGTGGTGGAGTTAGGGGTGCAACTTACCATAGCGGCAGACCATGCGACTGCTATGAAACCCAGGGCAAAAGGGGGCCCAGGGCAAAAGGGGGCCCAGTTGGGATAATCTCCTCTTCTACTGGGGGTGAAAACTTGGTCAGGACTTTGTAAAGAAACAACTTGGTCAGAACAACTTTTAGCAATCAAGACAGAGGAAAAAATGGCCTAAGGGTCATTGAAAGGGGTTTAGTTTGATCCTTGCTATGGGGCCCATACTTCTCTCTGTACGCCACTGGGTGGAGTACATGTTATCAGAGTTGCAGGAGACCAATGTCACCCAGGAACTCTGAAGGAGAAGTAACAGATTGTGAATAAGATAGGATTGAGTCTTAGCCAACACTTAAAGGAGTTTTCAGAGAGTTTTTTCTACTGATGACATCCTCTGGATAGGTCATCAGTATCTGATCGGTTGGGGTCCGACATCTGACAGCTGCTTGAGAAGGCAGCAGTGCTCACAGTAGCGACACGGCGCTGTGCTTTGGGAAGAAGAGAGAAGACCGCCGCACTACGGACAGCGCCATTGCCTTCTCAAAAAGCTAATCATTGTAGGACCCCCACCGATCAGATACTGATGACCTATCCAGAGGACAAGTTATCAGTTTAAAAAAACTCTAGAAAAACCCTTTAAAATGCAGCCACAGATTATAGTTACGTGGATGGAAAAAAAGACACAACCTTTCAAAACCAAATTATATGAAATTAAAGTTAAAAAATTGGCGGAGGTGCCGGGAGTTGGACCCCAACTGATCTGATATTGATGACTATCCGGAGGATGTGTACGTTATTGATTTACATGATTCAGATTTTTGTGACACATTTATGCTCCACCCTTTTTTTACACTGTTTCTGGGCACTTTGTATAATTATGCTTACTGATTGTTGATGAATTGCATTTGCACTTTATAGTTATATATGGCATATCACACTTGCACACATTGCATCACATTGCTGAGGCTGGTGAGGCCGGCTGGTGAGCCGAAACGTTGCGTCCTGTATGGGTGAAAAAACACTTTTTTCTATTTTTTTTCATTGAGTCTGCTGCTGTGTTACATTTTGTATTTATTTGGGCAATAGTTTTGTCCTGTTGGGCTTTGCACCACTTTATTTGCTTTTTTGAGGGGTCTAGTGCTGCCATGTTTCTTAGAGAGATAGATAGATAGATAGATAGATAGATAGATAGATAGATAGATAGATAGATACTGAGCCAGTACAGACTGAGCGCCCACAGACTGCTCATTGAATAACGGCGTCACCGACAGAGGTGCAAGTCCGGGGAGAACAGATTGTGCGACCAGGAGGCTGTGGAGGATGAGACCCAAAATACTCAGCAGTGAGAAACTCTCAATTCAGGAGACTGTCTGATGACAGAGGAAGAGAGACTCTCCATACTGCTGTGGGAAGAGGAGAACACAGCGGCCATAGCAGCACAATATATTACTGCCTGCCATAGACTGCGAGGACCCTGAAATACCATGGACTCCTATATCCCCACCCTGGATGTGTCCCCACTCCCATCCCCCAAACCTATCCTATACCCCCACCCTGGGTTTGTCTCCCTCCCCCAACTCTACACAATTATTCCCCACTTGCTTTATCAATGCTAAAATGTATTTAGTCCTGCCAATAAAGCTGATTTGATAGATATAAAGCAAAAAATCTGGCAGCAATTCCAATGTAAACAAAAAAGGGTGCACGCCTGAAGGGACTAGACTATTGCCCAATACACAAAACAGCAAAAAGGCAGCACTCCAAAATCAATGAAAAGTGAAAAAGATGCTTGTATTCACCCATGTGGATGCGTAGATAGATAGATAGATAGATAGATAGATAGATAGATAGATATGAGATAGATAATAGATGTATAGATAGATAGATAGATAGATATGACATAGATAGATAGATAGATAGATAGATAGATAGATAGATAGATAGATATAGATAGATAGATAGATAGATAGATAGAATAGATAGATAGATAGATAGATAGATATGAGATAGATAATAGATAGATAGATAGATAGATAGATAGATAGATAGATAGATAGATATGAGATAGATAATAGATAGATAGATAGATAGATAGATAGATAGATAGATAGATAGATAGATAGATAGATATGAGATAGATAATAGATGTATAGATAGATAGATAGATAGATAGATAGATAGATAGATATGACATAGATAGATAGATAGATATGAGATAGATAGATAGATAGATAGATAGATAGATATTTAGTTTGCATACATTTATTCACTTACCGGTTGTCTTTTCCTCCCGGTGTCTGGGTGCTGTATGTGTTTGATCCACCCTCTGTTTTCTGTTCTCTCCTCAACGTTTGTTTCTTCCTCGGATTTCAGATTTTAAGCCTTTTTTGCCGCCTCCTGCGCATCGTCTCCTGCAGTTTCCTGTGATAAATGTGAGATACCTCGCGTCCTTCTTGTGCTGCTCCCAATTATCCGTGTACTGTAAGTCTGCTGGTGGAATGTTTGGATGGAAAGTCTGGAGCAGGGATCAGCAACCTTCAGCAGTCCAGCTTCTGAGAAACTACAACTCCCAACATGCAAACTTTCCCGGCTGTTCTTGTAACTCCCACAGATATGAAAGGAGGATTCTGGGTCTGGTAGTTTCAGAAGGTTGCTGATCTCAGGTCTAGGGGTTTACAGGTTAGGATCTGTGTTTAGTCACCAGAAACTCGCCAATAAATCCAGGGAGTGAACTGTGCAGCAGAGCTGTTGACCTGGTAAAGTACCTGGTTTACTAGAGTTTGGGCAGATAAGGTTGTCTCCCAACTCAACCTTCATCCACTCTGCCCACATCTTGAGATGATTATTCTCATTAGAAGTCATCTGAGCTCTTCCCTCAGGGTCCCAGTGGGAGCCACATGACCATCTGAAATAGAATGAAATCTGAGATACCAGGTAGTCAGAGTCCTGGAGGATAATAATCTTAGTGCCTGGACCGGGCTAGGGATTATGTAGTCATTTTTTACAGTTTGTGAATCTGTTAATAGCCAGTTTTGCACCTAATCCACAGTGTTGGAGTCACAATAGCTTCATATTCCAACCAATTCAGTGATCAAAATGACCTCCACATAGTCAAACATGGTTTGTTTGTTTTTTTTATATTGTCAGGGCTGGTTTTAGAAAAAGTACGATCCTGGGCAAAATATAAAGTGGCCACGAATGCTGAAATATTGTACCTAAAATACCATTGCAATAAATTCTGAAAGTGATGGGCATACTGATACACCTACCTAAAATATATGGGCCCCATTTATCATAGCCGGGCACTGTATGCCAGGCAATCTGTATGCCAGTAGCTGCCATACCACTTAGTGGAATCCACTGACTTTAGGGATCTGATGCGGTGCGCTCAGCCTCACTGGAAGATACCTAGCCTCTATTATTTCTCCAGAAAAATACTCCCTCGTGGTAACATAGTAACATAGTTTATAAGGCAAAAAAAAAAGCCCTCTGTCCATCCAGTTCGGCCTGTTATCCTGCAAGTTGATCCAGAAGAAGGCAAAAACCCCTGTGAGGTAGAAGCTAATTTTCCCCACTTTAGGGGAAAAAAATTCCTTCCCGACTCCAATCAGACATCAGAATAACTCCCTGGATCAACGACCCCTCTCTAGTAACTATAACCTGTAATATTATTACCTCCAAAAATACATCCAGGCCCCTCCTGATCTCTTATAGTGAACTTAACATCACCTCCTCCTCAGGGAGAGAGTTCCATAGTCTCACTGCTCTTACCGTAAAGAATCCTCTTCTATGTTTATGTACAAACCTTCTTTCCTCCAGACGCAGAGGATGTCCCCTCGTCACAGTCACAGTCCTGGGGATAAATAGATGATGGGAGAGATCTCTGTACTGACACCTGCAGTATACTGCCCTCTGTAGTATATATATATATATATATATATATATATATATATATACACAGTATACGGTCCTCTGTAGTATATATATACATGTACTGTCCTCTTCCTCTTTACACAGTTTATTGTCATCTCCATAAATTGATATTTTACTGTGCAAGCCTTCTACAAGATCATTAATAAATATATTGAAGAGAATAGGGCCTAATACTTACCCCTGTTGTACCCCACTAGTGACAGTGACCCCTCCAGTACTGACCCCTGTGGTACCCCACTAGTGACAGTGACCCAGTCTGAATATGTACCGTGAATAACCACCCTCTGTTTTCCATCACTGACCAGTTATTTACCCACATACAGACATTTTCTCTCAGTCCAAGCATTCTCATCTTATATACTAACCTTGGTGTATAATGTGAGCTTTTTCTGTGAATATTCTTCATATAACCCCCATCCCTAACAGAAACAGAGAGTGTTGCTACATGCTCGTACATGACCAGTGATCGCAGTGGAGGGTGTGGCCTGAAATAACTGGTCCTCAGACAATCTGGCGAGCATGCTAACGTGCTTATGGGTGTTTCAAAAACATGAAGCAACGCGATGATTACCGGATCACCATTCTTTTAGATCTTTGCTATTTAAGCTAAATGAGGGAAATGTTTTTGTGATGCCAAAAGGTAGTCAAAACCGTTGTATTACTAGGATGCACTCTTGTAGCTACCGTGTGGCAGACATCTTTTCTTGTTAAGGCACAATTTTGGGACGCTTGTTCTGAACAAGCTATTGTTTTGTTTTTTTTTTCTTCAAATAACACTGTGTGCTAATTTTAGAAAAAAAAGCATATATCTGACTGAGTAGTGTGTTTTGCAAAAAAAAAAAAAAAAATGTTAGACCAGGATGTCCAAACAATACCATAGCTGGCAGGCAAAACCAAACAAACTATATTTCCTCCTACATTCCGAAGACACAGTGATAGGAACTTAGATTGTGAACTCCATTGGTGATACCGTGGTGCTAATGTCTGTAAAGTGCTGCAGAATATGTCAGCGCTGTATACTGTAAATAAGTAATATAATAATTAGGGATGAGCGAACCGAACCGTAACGAACCAGATTCGTTCGTCACCGAACTGAATTTTGAGAAAGTTCGTAACAAATCTGGTTAAAATAACGGCGACGCAAAATATACGCATATTTGTCAGGGAATTATTTTTTATCCCTTACTTCAATTGATTGTCTCTGTCCAAATTAGATTTTGAGTGAGTGCGTCGACGCTAAGAACTCCAGACCACACAGGATATTGTTGGTTTGAAATCCCAAACACTTCTCTTTATTTTCAGGAAGCACTGTCTCATTTTAATTCTCTGATTTAGGAGGGATTTAGGAGTGGTTATCAAATCACATGTATCTCCATACCCTACTATAATTGGATGTCCAGAGTATATAACCTTTTTTAGACATAGAGCATAAATTTATGAAATCACAAAACAGGATATATGTATACAATAGGTTTCTTTTGCATCTGCGCAGTCTTATTCAGGCGTTGGCTGACTAATATTCTCTTCGTCATTCAAAAGAGGAACTAGGTGCTTCTGTCTGAAGGCCTATCTTGCGTAAGCTTTTCCAAGCTAAAACAATCTTGTTATGTTATCTGGGTAAAGTGATTGTCAAATGCATAACATAAGATGTAGCAGATGAGATGTAACAGATTTCCATGTTTTTTCTTATTGCTCACCTTCACAGTCCCCCCTAAAAACATTGAAATCTGTCCTCTATCTTTCCCTAAAATTCAAACTCATGTTTCCTTTGAATGTCTGTAGATCTGAGCGGGAAGGGGATTGGGAGGCTTCACCAGTTTGAGACGAGTCTCCCCTTGCGAGGGACCCCCCTTTGCAGCTGGACTTCTCAGATCGCCATTCATTCCCTCTGGTTGTCCCTCTCTCTCTCCCTCTCACCCAACCCACAGCTTGGCATTTGGCAACCTCACAAAACTCAAACTTAAAGGTCGCCACTTGGGTACTTGATGAATTGTACCAGAATGTGACTGTTCCCCTAGTAGCTATTCCCCCATCCCGGGTGATCGCTACCTCTTGTGCCACACATATACAAACAAAACAGATTTTGTAAAGGATAAAGGTATTCTTCATGATAACGGACTGGGAGGGTCCACTTTCTTGCAGTGCGAAGCGTGTATCCAGGTAGGTTTCCTTTCAAGCTTCACTGAAGTCGGGGATACTAGAAGAACTTGGTATGGTCCTTCAAATCTGGGTTCTAGAGAATCTCTGACGTGTTTTTTCACCAGCACAAAGTCACCTGGTTGTAACTTGTGCGTCTCTTGGTCAGAGTCTGGATCTGGAATAGATGAGAACACTGCAGCATGGGTTATTTTCAATTCATTACATAAACTTACAACATATTTCACAAGATTATCATTCCCTGCACTTAATTGTTGTGGGTGGCACCTCCCCAGCCTGGGTGGGCCTAAGAACAACACCTCACAGGGAGTGAGGCCAGTGGGTTGTCTAGGTGTGTTTCTGATAGAATAAAGTGCAATGGGCAAAATGTCGGGCCAGGGGAGAGAAGTTTCTTTACTAGCTTTCAGAATCTTATTCTTCAGAGTAGCGTTCATTCTTTCCACCTTTCCACTTGATTGTGGATGACAAGAATTGTGTAGGCCCAGGTCAGCTCCCACTAGCTTCCAAAGTTCTCTGGTTACGTCTGCAATGAAGGCCGATCCTTGGTCACTTTGAATAATTTCTGGTATTCCGAATCTACAAACTACTTCAGTCAATAGTTTCTTTACAGTAGTTCTGGCAGTCATATTGCTGACTGGATAAGCTTCAGGCCATCCTGAAAACATGTCCACCACCACTAGAACATATTTGTATTTTCCGCTCTTGGGTAATTCCATGTGATCGATTTGGATCCTCTGGAATGGATATAACGGCTTGGCTAAATGTTTTTTCGGTGTTGCTATCATTCCTCCTGGGTTACAAGTGTTGCATATTTCACAACTTCTTGAATAGTTGGTGGTTATTGTAGTAATTCCAGGTGCCAAATATATTTTGTTAATCACATCATTCATTTGGTTCTTTCCTCTATGAGTAGTATCATGAGCCCATTGTACTACAGCTGGGTACAGTGCCTTGGGTAAGCACAATTTCTTGCCCTTTCTCCAGAATCCATCTTGTTGTAGTTCAGCTCCCTTTTCTTCCCATATTTTCCTTTCTTCTGGACTTACTTGAGTTTGAAACTGTCTTAAAAGTGCAACTCCTGGATTTGGCACTCCTTGTTGCTGGGTCTTCTCTTCTTCTTCCTCTTTTTCCTTTCCCGCTCTTGTCAGGATATATATACCCGACTCTGCTTTCTCTCGCACCCAAACATCCTCTTGCTTTGGCTGAAAAAGTGCTGCAGCCTTGGCGGCCAAATCCGCTCTGTGATTTCCCTTTGACTCCTCTGTCTCTGTTCTGCTATGAGCCTTGACCTTCAAAACTGCTACTTGTTTTGGTAGCTCGAGAGTTTGCATCAACGTCTTGACAGCTTTATAGTTCTTGATAGGCGTTCTACTAGCTGTCTGGAAACCTCGCAGGGCCCACTTCAGGCCAAAGTCATGTGCGATACCGTATGCATAGGCTGAATCTGTATAGATGTTAGCAGTCTTTCCTTCCGCAAGTATGCAAGCCTCAGCCAGAGCTTTTAGCTCAGCTTCTTGGGCCGACATGTGTGGAGGTAAGGAAGCAGCCTTCACGGTGTCTTGCAAAGTAACCACAGCAAATCCAGTGTGGAACCGTCCTTGATCATCTGCATATCTCGAGCCATCAGTGAAGAAAACATAATCCGGGTTATCCAGTTTAGTTTCAGAGACAGTAGGAAGATGGGATGTCTCAGCCTCCATTTGTTCGAGGCAATCATGGTCTATGTCATTTCTTTCCCGTGGATCTTCCCCCCTTGCGAGAGGAAGCAGAGTAGCGGGGTTCAGTATGATGCATCTCTTCAGAGTCACATTTTCTGGTAATAAAAGGGAGCATTGTAAACGGATGTTACGTTGCATAGAAAGATGTGGTTGTTGAGATTGTTTGAGGATTGCTTGAAGATCATGGGGAGCCAAAATGGTAACAGGGTGTCCCAGAATGATGTCTTGAGTCTTGTCAAGAAGAGCTTGCGCAGCAATAACAGCCTTGAGACAAGTGGGTGCAGTCTATGCAACAGGGTTAAGTTTGCAAGAATAGTATCCAAGAGGTCTCATAGAGTCACCATGTTTCTGAGTGAGCACCCCAGAGGCATGACCAATGTGTTCACAGATGAAGAGATTAAAGGGTTCAGAGTAATTTGGAAGTCCTAATGCTGGTGCTTTCAAAATCAGTTGTGTAAGGTTGTCAAAACAATCCATAGCTTGTGGAGATAGTCTTTTAGTGGCCAGGATCTCTTGGAAAGAGTCATATAGTGGTTGCATGAGGGCAGATGCATTGGGGATCCATTGCCGGCAGTAAGTAATTATTCCCAAAAATCCTTGAAGTTCTTTGAGATTACGCGGGTATGGAATATTTTCAATAGCTTTTTTCCGATCATCAGTGAGATGTTTTGTTCCTTGTGAAATACAATGTCCAGGGAATATAACTTTTATACGACACCACTGGAGTTTGGATTGCGAAACTTTAGAATTGATGTTTGCTAAATGTTGGAGAAAACTGATAGATTCGATTTGACAAAGGTGGAGATTAGGGGCACAAAGGAGAAGATCGTCTAGATATTGCAAGAGAGCAATTTCAGGATGCTGTAAAATCCATGGTTGGAGACAAGTTTGCAGAGCTTGGGTAAATTGATTGGGGGAATTCTGAGCGCCCTGGGGCATCCTCGTCCATGTATATTGAGCTCCTCGATAAGTAAAAGCAAAGAGGTATTGACAGTCCTGATGTAAAGGGATGCTGAAAAAGGCTTTACTAAGATCAATTACTGTGAAGTATATAGCATGAGGAGGTATGGTACTGAGGAGGGTGTGAGGATTAGGGACAACGGGAGTCTCCATAATTGTAGCGGAATTCACAGCTCGTAGGTCCTGTACCAGGCGATATTTGGGTGGTTCACCTGGAGCGGATTTTTTCTTTACAGGAAATAAAGGAGTATTTGCGGGGGATACACATGAGATGAGTACTCCTGCCTGTAGAAAGGTTTTGATTTGGTCTTCTAGCGATCGTTCTTGACCTGCTTTTAGAGGATATTGGGGTAATCTTGGTACCGATGCTCCTTGTTTTAAGAAAACTTGTACAGGTGTAACTGGTAAAAGGCCAATGTCATCTGGTCCTGAGGACCATAAAGTGTTTGGAATTTGAGACAGGAATTCTGACGGGATGGATTCTTCAGGATTAGACACAAGGAAAGCAGGGATTGCTTGAAGGATGCATGTCAATTCGGGTGCAGGTTTAGATTCAAAATCCAAATACATGCCAGAAGAATCATATCTTATTGTAGCATTCATTTTCTGGAGAAGGTCTGCTCCTAATAGATTAGTAGGACAGGTTGGGGAGACGAGGAGTCTAGACATCAGGCCATGTAAGCCAACTGGTACTGGATATGTCAGACGGGTCTCTGTAGGATTTCCATCCACTCCTACACATGAAATGAAATCAGGAGAAAGTATGACATCTGGTGGAAGATCTTCTTTTTTCAAAACTGATCTGGCTGCACCTGTGTCCACTAGGAAAGGAAGTTCATGACCATTGATTGGGAGATTTACAGTTAGAACGGGTCCAGACTGACCTAAAACATTGCATGGAGTAGCATTGATAAAAATAGTAGACACAGGCTTGCCAAAATCCTATGGATGATTGGGGTTGAACCCAGCTTGTGAGGGTTCTTGCTGATAGGCGTTTGGAGAGTACTCTTGAATTTGAGGATTAAGTATTGAATTTTGTGGTCCCATTTGTGGTCCATAGAAAGGGTTATTTACACGGGTTGCTTGAGGTCTGTCTTATGGGAGTGGGAAGTATGGTTGATTTGGACTATAACGTTGTTTGTACATTTGTGGATATAACTGTGGATCATTAATGTTTAAATGAGGTCTGTTACGACAATTTTTCATAATGTGTCCAAATCTTTTACAATAAAAACAGACTCTGGTCTCCATTCTTTGTTTATTCGGAAACTGGGTTTGAGGATGTGCAAAAGTTTGTAGTCGATATCCAGATTGTGGGACCATTTGCATAGATTGTGGATAAACTTGCATCGGTTGGTTATATAAAATTGGTTGAGGTGATGTCTTTGGTTGATCTTCAGAGATTTCTTGTAGTACGGCCAGTTTGGTTCCAGATTTTTTTGTAGGTTGTTCTTCAGTTTCTGTGGTAGTTAATAAATTACCTTGAGCTTTAGCAATTCGGAGGATCTGAGTGCTGGGCAAATCCACATATTCTGGCCTTGTAGTTTCAAAATATTGGCGGATGGGTTTTAGTAAACCTTTTACAAAGGAAGTAGCGAAGAGAATTTGGTGGCTCTTGGTGTCCAGCCTTTATACTGGCAACATTATAGAGGTCTTTCCAATTTGCTGAATATGTCCTTTGTATTTGATCCAGGCTACGAAAAAAAAGGCATAGGGTTTCTGTCCGGATCTGGCAACTGAATTATTAGGTTATGTACTTCAGAGGGGGTAAATGGGACATAAATTGGTGGCTTTATGGTAGTAGTAGTAGATTGTTGTGGTTGTTGTAACAACGGGAAGGTGGGTGGTGGCAATACCGGTTCCTGATCTTTATGTGAAGTTTGTGTGGGTCCAGGTTCTGATTGTGGTGGTGTTGATGATGGTGTTAATTCGATGAGTGGAGTGAGCCGTTGCCTTTGGTGTTGTTGATCCAGGAAACGTTGAGGAACTCTTGAATCAGAAAGAATTTTGGGTCGATTAACTTCCTGCCAGACTTCTTTTAACCAATCAGCAGTATAGAGGTCTTGTACTATAATCCGTATCTCATGCAGTGTCGGAACAGGTGAATGTTCAAGTATTGCAGTCAGAATAGAGTGAATGCAAGGGTATATTGGGAAACCAAATATTCCAGCGGAGATAAGAGGAATAGCCAATGAATGGTATTTCTGTTCTTGAGTAACTTCGAGTATGTTATGTATAGTTTGTTTTAGTAAACGCATGCAATCTTCATGATGTTCTTTGTGGTATGTCGGTGCTACTGCATGAATAATATAGCGACAGTTCAAATTACCTGCGGAGGTAATTACTACTCCAGATACTGGAAGTTGAGCACCCCCAGAACGTCCTATAATTTTGTCACATTCCATTTGAATGCGATCGCCACCTTGAGTTACAACTTGTTGGGCTATCCCACCAATACGTCTAAGATATGGGTTTGTAGGATTTACTATTGCCACTGTTGATTGTTGTACAAGATCTCCTACAGCTATGATGAGGGGAGTTTCAATGTTCCAGATTGAAGTAGTCAAAACAGGTGTGTTGAACTGAACTTTAGGTTGTTTTGAGGTTTTGCTTGAAGTTATGTGTTTCATCCTAGATCGCGGTGTGATAATTTTGTAAGAACTAGGAGTTCTAGTATCTTCTTCATCACTTCCCACTGTGTTCCATCCCTGTTCATAATCTTCTGTCTCATATTTTATTTGTCCAGATTGTGGTGTTTCTTTATAATAGGGAGTAGTGGGGAGAGGATCAAAATCCATCAAATTAATTTCCTGATCATCTTGTTGTTCTTCTGATTGTAGTTCTTCCTTTGAAACGTGTTCCTCCCCTGAAACTTCAATTTGTGGATCTTCAGGGCGTATCATCATAATTGGAGATACATCAGAAGTAGGTATATAATAGGCCCCTGAGGAAGTAAGCAAGGGGTATAATGGCTGTGAAGCATTGGGTCTTGGTTGTAATATGATCTGAGGTACAGTGACTTTAACATGAGGTCTTCTGTTAACAACATCAGCAACATGGGTAGAATATGAAGTACATGTATGCTTAGGTGTAGTGAGATGATCACTAGATAGATTGGGTACATTAAAATGAATACCCGTAGGGGGAGGTACCATGAGAGATTTACTGGAATTTGGTGTAGTAAAATGACTGCCAGTAACAGGGAGTGTGGGTGTATCAAAATGGCCACCAGGGGATTGTTCAAGGGTTGGTGCAGAAGGGGTAGTGTCATTCGAAATTGCATTTGAAGATAAACATGGTGGGGCAGGGTCTGGGCGTCCCTTACCACAATCTACACAGTATTCAGTTGAGGGCGGGTTTTGTTGACCACAATTGGGACATTCCCAGCATTTGGGACCGTCGCCATTATAGGGCGGTGGTGGCTGTTTCATAATACAATACATATACGCAGTTGTATTCCCTTTCTTATCTTTACATTCAACTTCCACAAAATGTTCTTTAGCAATCTCACAAGCTGTTCGATGCCAAGCCTGAGCCGCGAGGAGCAAACCATGATCTTGCAACATTCCTCTGTGCTCTTACAATGCTTTACTCCACATATGAACTTGTAACCTGCCTCTCTTATGCAGATTACATATTTTCATTAATTTTTTCACATCATTAACATGACTTTTCTCCTCTCTGTTTGTTATAAGCTGTATTGGACTTTCATATTGTTCACATGGGGTCCTGGACCCTAGAGCAGCTTGTAATCTTTTCATACTTATGTTTATTCTTTCTTTCCAGATTCTCTCAGTTTGCACATGTGACTAGTTTCCCTATTTCGTGCTTTTGAGTGAGACAGAGCACACGACTGCACTGAGACTGGTCTTTCCCTCCGGGGTTAAGTGAAGGCTAGCCCTTCCCTCCCCCCGTGCTTAGCGAGGGAGAAAACTTATGAACCAGCTGTGGCTTTCACCCGGAGTGTCACCAACTGTAATCTCAGGTGTCACCCACAGCCCTATAAAAATAATAAGACAGATCAGGGCTCTCACTTCCGGATCTGAATTGGGATTACCCTTAGTAATCCCTAAACGGAAAGGGTAATTGGGAATTTGGGGAAAGGGGTTTTGGTATCTAAACCAGTCTGAAATCCACACAGGTTAACTAACAGTGCAGCCGTTTTTCCTTACTCTAACACAGAACTGATCTTTTCCCTGCTGTCAAGGAGGCTAAATCCTTATATCAATGACCTGACAGGGCGTAATCAGCAACCTGGGTCGCTCTTTCCCTAGACTCTTGGTAGGGAGTAATCAGCTTCGTGGCTCTTTCCCTAGACTCTTGGTAGGGAGTAATCTCATTCCCTGGACTCTTGGCAGGGAGTAATCAAAGCAATCTTACTAAATAATCTATCCCCCCTATTATCAGTTCTGTAGACCCCAAGAAATAGAATACAAAGAGAGAAATTACAGAATAACTTATCTAATCTAGTCACTACGTGCAACCGAGCCACCAACCAGAAACAATCAATTGGAAACGACAAACAGCGTACGTATATGAATACGCACACAGGTTCTTTGATTCTCACAGTGGGAACAGGCACCCGGTCGTTTCAGGTGTCACCGAGAGGGTCGACAATACCACCAGCAGACTCACTGAGAACCGTCCGATACGGATAAGTCACAGATTCATATATATATAAAAACCAGTGAACTTACCGTTTTCAATGGAGTTGATCAGGCTCCAAATCGGACAGCTCAGAACAACCCAGCCGGTAGTTGGGCGTCGGCCCCCCAGGGGTCCTGAACCCCCAAATGAGAATCGCTTCCAGTCACGGCACCACTGTCAGGGAATTATTTTTTATCCCTTACTTCAATTGATTGTCTCTGTCCAAATTAGATTTTGAGTGAGTGCGTCGACGCTAAGAACTCCAGACCACACAGGATATTGTTGGTTTGAAATCCCAAACACTTCTCTTTATTTTCAGGAAGCACTGTCTCATTTTAATTCTCTGATTTAGGAGGGATTTAGGAGTGGTTATCAAATCACATGTATCTCCATACCCTACTATAATTGGATGTCCAGAGTATATAACCTTTTTTAGACATAGAGCATAAATTTATGAAATCACAAAACAGGATATATGTATACAATAGGTTTCTTTTGCATCTGCGCAGTCTTATTCAGGCGTTGGCTGACTAATATTCTCTTCGTCATTCAAAAGAGGAACTAGGTGCTTCTGTCTGAAGGCCTATCTTGCGTAAGCTTTTCCAAGCTAAAACAATCTTGTTATGTTATCTGGGTAAAGTGATTGTCAAATGCATAACATAAGATGTAGCAGATGAGATGTAACAGATTTCCATGTTTTTTCTTATTGCTCACCTTCACATATTTATTGAGAATGTACGCTAATGCGTACAAATTCAGTTAAGTAGCGTACAATTGACAACGCTACACTGTATGTTCGTTACTTGAGTAGGAATGTTCGCAGACGCAGTGTATGAGTACGCTAATGCGTACATATTCAGTTAAGTAGCGCACCTTTGACATTACACTGTATGTTCGTTATTTGTGCGGGAATGTTTGCATTAGCGTACGCATTAGTGTAAATTCTCAAATATGCGTATATTTTGCGTCGCCATTGTTGAAGTCACTTGGATTTTTTCCACTTTTTTCATTGTAATAGCAACTGCAAGTAAACGAAACTGTACCCTATCTGACTCCCATTATTGTAGAAGCAATTATTCAACCGTTATAGCAAGGTTCGTTTTAGGTTCGGTTCGTACGAATCCGAAATTCAAGAAAGTTCGCCGAAGCGAACCGAACTTTTCAAAAGTTCGCTCATCCCTAATAATAATAATAATTATGCTGGGAGATCAAAAACATTTAATTTTAAAAAGGCCAATTTCCCAGGGTTATGGGCCGCACTCCAGGACATAGACAGGGAGCAGCTGTTGTCAAATAGTGACACAGATGATAAATGGGAGACCTTCAAATCTACACTGGGTAACTATACTGCAGAATTTATTCCTAGGGGGAACAAATACAAACGCTTAAAATTAAACCCTGCGTGGCTTAATGCGGATGTTAAAAGGGCAATACATGAAAAACAAAGGGCATTTTAAATATACAAATCGGAGGGGTCTGCCATAGCCTTTAATAACTACAAAAGGGTTAATAAAGATTGTAAAAGGACTATAAAAGCAACAAAAGTTCAAAATGAAAGGCTGGTGGCCAGGGATAGCAAAACCAATCCAAAGAAATTCTTCAAATATATAAATGCAAAAAAACCTAGGTCAGAGCATGTAGGACCCCTGAATAATAGTGATGGGGAATTGATTACTGGGGATCGGGAAAAGGCGGAGCTACTGAATCAGTTCTTTAGTTCTGTATATACACATGAAGAGGTGGGAGCTGCTGCCGGTAGAGTAAGTGCTGGTGATACTTCATGTAATATACTCAACTGGTTCAATATAGATATGGTCAAAGCTAAGTTAAACAAAGTAAAGGTGAATAGGGCTCCAGGACCGGATGGGTTACACCCAAGAGTTCTTAAGGAACTTAGTTCAGTCATTTCTTTGCTCTTGTATATAATATTCAAAGATTCTCTGGTGACTGGCATAGTGCCGAGGGACTGGCGTAAAGCAAATGTGGTGCCCATCTTCAAGAAGGGCTCTAGGTCATCCCCGGGGAATTATAGACCGGTGAGCTTAACGTCCATTGTGGGGAAACTTTTTGAGGGTCTAATAAGGGACTATATACAGGAATATGTTTTGGATAATAGTATTATAAGTGATAACCAGCATGGTTTTACTAAGGACAGAAGCTGTCAGACTAACCTGATTGGTTTTTATGAAGAAGTGAGTAGAAGTCTGGATAGAGGGGCGGCTGTGGATATTGTGTATTTGGACTTTGCAAAAGCGTTTGACACGGTCCCTCATAGACGTCTGACAGGTAAATTAAGGTCGGTTGGATTAGAAAATCTACTCTGTAACTGGATTGAGAACTGGCTGAAGGAGCGTACTCAGCGAGTGGTGGTGAATGATTCCTACTCTGAATGGTCCCCAGTAGGGATGAGCGAACCGAACCGTAACGAACCAGATTCGTTACGAACTTTCCCAAAAGTTCTGTTCGTCACCGAACCGAATTTTGAGAAAGTTCGTAACGAATCTGGTTAAAATAACGGCGACGCAAAATATACGCATATTTATTGAGAATGTACGCTAATGCGTACATATTCAGTTAAGTAGCGTACAATTGACAACGCTACACTGTATGTTCGTTACTTGAGTAGGAATGTTCGCAGTGTATGCATACGCTAATGCGTACATATTCAGTTAAGTAGCGTACCTTTGACAACATTACACTGTATGTTCGTTATTTGTGCAGTAATGTTCACATTAGCGTACGCATTAGTGTAAATTCTCAAATATGCGTATATTTTGCGTCGCCATTGTTGAAGTCACTTGGTTTTTTTCCACTTTTTTCATTGTAATAGCAACTGCAAGTAAACGAAACTATACCCTATCAGACTCCCATTATTGTAGCAGCAATTATTCAGCCGTTATAGCAAGGTTCGTTTTAGGTTCGGTTCGTACGAATCCGAAATTCAAGAAAGTTCGCCGAAGCGAACCGAACCGAACTTTTCAAAAGTTCGCTCATCCCTAGTCCCCAGTTATAAGTGGTGACCCCAAGGTTCAGTGCTGGGTCCACTTTTATTTAATTTATTAATGATATAGAGGGAGGAATTAACAGCACTGTTTCAATGTTTGCAGATGACACTAAGCTTTGTAGTAGAGTCCAGTCTATGGAAGATGTGCAGAAGTTACAAGCTGACTTGGACACACTGAGTGTTTGGGCATCCTCTTGGCAGATGAGGTTCAATGTGGATAAATGTAAAGTTATGCATCTGGGTACTAACAACTTGCATGCCTCCTATGTCCTAGGGGGAGTAACACTGGGAGAGTCACTTGTAGAGAAGGATCTGGGTGTCCTTGTAGACCATAGACTGCAGAATAGCATGCAATGTCAATCGGCTGCTTCTAAGGCCAGCAGAATATTGTCATGTATAAAAGAGGCATGGACTGGCGGGACAGGGATGTCATATTACCACTGTATAAAGCATTAGTACGGCCTCATCTGGAATATGCTGTTCAGTTCTGGGCTCCGGTTTATAGGAAGGATGTCCTGGAGCTGGAAAGGGTGCAGAGACGGGCAACTAAACTGATAAGGGGCATAGAGCATCTTAGCTATGAAGAAAGATTGAAGGAGTTAAACTTGTTTAGTCTTGAGAAGAGACGTATAAGGGGGGACATGATCAACCTGTATAAGTATGTAAATGGCCCATACAAAAAATATGGTGAAAAACTGTTCCAGGTAAAATCCCCTCAAAAGACAAGGGGGCACTGCCTCCGCCTGGAGAAGCAAAGGTTCAGACTCCAGGGGCGACAAGCCTTCTTTACTATAAGAACTGGGAATCTGTGGAACAGTCTACCGCAGGAGCTGGTCACAGCAAAGACAGCTGAGGGCTTCAAAACAGGCTTAGATAAATTCTTAGAGAAAAAGAAGGTCACCACATATTAAGAAATGTAGAGTCATGTCTTAAGGTTACCAGTCCCCCTCCCCTTCATCACTCCTACCCCCTCCCTTGGTTGAACTTGATGGACATGTGTCTTTTTTCAACCGTATTAACTATGTAACTATGTAACTATGTAACTATGTAACTATGTAATAATGATGCACTCCATGCAAACCGCAACCACATGCAAACCGTAACCATGGATTACTTTGAACTTCATTACTGCTATACTTACTATACATGAAAATTTTAAGCTCTTTGTGAAAATTTTTGATCAAAATGAGTTGTGCTCATTTACCAATGACAAGTTGGCTTCTGCAGATGGGAACCTACACTATCATACTTACAGGGTGTATGTGTCCTTGCTCTTTGTATAGTAATTGCTTGGTGAAGTGTGTTATTAAACAAGATTTTTATCACCGTCAACCATGCTCTGGTAGAACCCTTTTAGAATCAAATAGAATTTTCTGATCGATTTGTTAGAAACTGAAATTTCAAGAAATTCACTTGTCTCTAATTACTAGCATACAATGAGTAAATACATACAGTGATTGTACATGTCTCATAAGAATAATACTTTGACCAACAACCTTTCCAGTTGACTCATCATCTTACTGTATGTGTGGACAGGATCTCTGTTTCTCTGTTCATTCCTAAGCGAGTCTTTAGGTGAGATTTTTATAGGAATACATCGAAAAACTGACTTCCTGTCTACTAGTGTTGAGCGAATCGAAGTTAACAAATGTGCATGCAGAGAGGCTGTTGCGGCCATCTTGAAAATGTGCCAAATCTCGCGTGTGCCGACGTGTGACATCACCATGTCAGTGTGTGGCCGGGCGCATCAGGTCAGCGCGCAAGCAAATGGATGAGGAGGGTGTCAGTGTTACATAGTGGGAGTTGTAGTCATGGTCTTCACTTCTCCCTGGTACCAGAGATAAGATACGTATGCTGATGACCTCTGTGACCCTAAGGAAATGTTATAATGTGAGATATCTCCACTTTACAGGGGTCTCAGTGCTCTGGTCATGCTTCAAAGCATTTCTCACTGCAGGGGGTTGTAGTTAGATGTTGGAAGTAGTGAACCCCCCAGCCCTTGCTACTGATAGTACAGACAGGAGAGGGGGATGTGTTTCTGGATATCTCAGAGACTGGGGGTGGTAGTCAATTGTTGGGAGAGGTGAGAACAAGCTGAGGCGTTCTCTCCTCCTGGATTTGCTTCAGTATAGAAACTTCATGTGTGACCTCCAATAAACTGCTCACTGATGACAACTCCTATTGCTCAGTACCTGTCTCCGTCAGTCACAAGCCAATTTTGTGACAGTGAGTTCGTTTTTTTTTTTTTTTTTTTTTTACCCATGATTACCCTGAAAGGCTTCAATATGACCACCAGGTGCCGCCATCAGCATTGAATGTGACATCTGAGCGGTTGGATGCTGTCGTATGGTGCAATCGCCTGCTACATAACATGGAATACGATTCGTGACAAAGTAATTTGTCACAAATCTAACTTCTTTGTAAACTTCAACGAAGCAGACAAATCACATTTTTGATAACTTTGTTTTTCTCTACTGTCTACATATAAGACACTGTGTCAGTTGAAAAGTCAGACCGTCAGTCACATGACACAGCTGAGGACCAGAAGGGAGGGGATAACTCACAAATACAGACATTTTACATCAAGAACCATTTCATGGACCAGAGAATAAGATTATTTGTCAGAGTGCTACTTTAAATATTTCTTTATACTCTGATTAAATCACTGTCACTAAGCAAAGTGTACCCCTATTACCTGTCCAGTGGACAGTGACTCTCTGAAATCATGATTATTAATAGAGATGAGTGAAGCCAAATTTCCTCGTGCTTCGTGGTAATGAATCGATTAAACCTGAAATAGTGTAAAAAAACATCATGTTTACCGCCTCCATTTGCTCTCGACGGTCCGACCACCGCCATATTGATTGAAGATCTCGGCCTAAATTCCGTGCATGGTGACGTATGGCGTCACCACGCCGGCCAGCTTGACGTAATCTTGGGGCCCTTGTGAGATTTCGCGCAAGATCTTCAAGCAAGCTGGCAGTGGCCGGCCCATCGCGAGCAAATGGAGGCGGTAAGTATGAACGGGTATGAATGCGGCATCTGAGGGATACAATGCCTCCCTGCTATTGCACCCGCTATGTGAAGTAATTAGTCACAAAGCAAATTTTTGTATAATTTGTCGAAGCAGCCGACGCGAATTTTCTAAAAGTTTGCTCATCTCCAATAGTTAACATAGCATCGTGTAGCGGATAACGGGGTGTGAACCGGATGAAGGGCTGAGAGTTCTGTCACGAGGGGATCGGGGAAGCATTTTTATGTCATATATTTTTCTCTTTTTATTCTTTGCTTCTTTTTCTTTATACTTTGTGTTATATCCTGACATGTGAGGGGGCTTACTAATTGCTTAGAATATCTGTTATATGTAGACTGTGTGAATTGTGGTCTCCAAATGTTCCTTATTTTCGGGATAGCTCCATATTTTGAAGGAGAACGGATCATCGTTAACGGGGTTACTCCAAGAATGTAAATCTGTTTTTACTCACATATCTGGTGGACTTTCATCCCTTTTCTGAGGGTGGGAAGCAGATCATCGAACACCTACATCTCCTAGGGTGAATTATCACTTCTTAATGCCTTTCCCCCTGCATAGAGAAGAGTCCCTCGTGTCTGGCCGCAGAGATACACATGATATGGAACGACCCCACAGTAAAAAAAAGAAGCGTTTTTATTGTATGCAAATTAAAATAATACTTCATAGGAAATAAACATGATTTCAAGAACTGGGAAAGACTGAGGATTCAGATGGCAGGTATATATTATTGCTACTACTTGTGGGTCCCTTATGAGACTTACATCTTCTGGGTTTAGCGGGTTACCACGCATCAAGAAAAGTCACCTAAACCTTTAGAGGCATTAGATTTTAATCCATCATAATCAAGGTCTATGGGCAAGCAGAACAGATCCGTCTGGTTTCCATTATGCAGGACGGAAAAGAAAGTCCTGTCGACAGTGCCCCCAGTCATAATAAGGTTCCCTATAGCCCCCTCAGTAGTAAATAGTGCCCTCCCCTCAGTTAAAATAAGACCAGTCTATAAGGCACTCTTATAGAGTCCCCAGTAGTAAAAAGGCCCAGTTTAATGTCATCAGTAGTTACTATATAATAGTGTCCCCAGTAATTATAATACCCCCCGTAGTATCCTCTGTAATTATGCTCCCCTGTAGTGCCCCCAATATTTATAATTCCCTGTGCAGTGAACTTTGATTCACTCATTATTTATAATGCTCCACATAGTATCCCCATGATTTATAATGCTCCCCCTCTAGTGCCCTCAGTATTTAAAAGCCCATGATGGCTCCCTGCATAAATTATGTTTCTTATAGGGGCCACTAGCATTAATAATGTCCCCCATGGTGGCCCCTACAGTTGTATTATTATTATTATTTTTTTTTTTGCCTGCCAAACTAAAAAAAAAAACTCACCTCAACCACTTGCATGCATGAGGACCCTCGCTCTTCACATACCTCACTGACATAGGTACTGCTGCATTCAGTGAGGAGAACACTTGCTAGTGGTTGAGGTGAGTACAGTTTTTTTTTTTTTGTTTTGTTTTTTTTTTGTATTTTAATTTTAACTTCTGAAATGACATGTTTTACTGGTGTACCTGTTTTTAATGGTCGTTTGATGGGTGCACTCCAATGTACGGTCCTATGTAAATAACATCACTCCCTCCAGTCACCTCCAATGTACAGTCCTATGTAAATAACATCGTTCACTCCCTCCAGTCACATCCAATGTACAGTCCTATGTAAATAACATCGCTCACTCCCTCCAGTCACCTGTAATGTACAGTCCTATGTAAATGTCATCGCTCACTTCCTCCAGTCACCTCCTATGTACAGTTCTATGTAAATAACATCACTCCCTCCAGTCACCTCCTATGTACAGTCCTATGTAAATAACATCACTCCCTCCCTCCAGTCACATCCAATGTACAGTTCTATGTAAATAACATCACTCTCTCCCTCCAGTCACATCCAATGTACGGTCCTATGTAAATAACATCACTCCCTCCCTCCAGTCACATCCAATGTACAGTCCTATGTAAATAACATCGCTCACTCCCTCCAGTCACCTGTAATGTACAGTCCTATGTAAATGTCATCGCTCACTTCCTCCAGTCACCTCCTATGTAAGTTCTATGTAAATAACATCACTCCCTCCCTCCAGTCACCTCCTATGTACAGTCCTATGTAAATAACATCACTCCCTCCCTCCAGTCACATCCAATGTACAGTTCTATGTAAATAACATCACTCTCTCCCTCCAGTCACATCCAATGTAAAGTCCTATGTAAATAACATTGCTCCCTCCCTCCAGTCACATCCAATGTACAGTTCTATGTAAATATCATCGCTCACTTCCTCCAGTCACCTCCTATGTACAGTCCTATGTAAATAACATCACTTACTCCCTTCAGTCACATCTAATGTACAGTTCTATGTAAATAACATCCCTCCCCTCCCTCCAGTCACCTCTAATGTACAGTCCTATGTAAATAACATCACTCCCTCCCTCCAGTCACCTCTAATGTACAGTCCTATGTAAATAACATCACTCCCTCCTTCCAGTCACATCCAATGCACAGTTCTATGTAAATAACATCACTCCCTCCCTCCAGTCACATCCAATGTACAGTCCTATGTAAATAACATCACTCACTCCCTCCAGTCACCTGTAATGTTCAGTCCTATGTAAATAACATCACTCCCTCCCTCCAGTCACCTCTAATGTACAGTCCTATGTAAATAACATCACTCCCTCCCTCCAGTCACATCTAATGTACAGTCCTATGTAAATAACATCACTTACTCCCTTCAGTCACATCCAATGTACAGTTCTATGTAAATAACATCACTCCCCTCCCCCCAGTCACCTCCAATGTACAGTCCTATTTAAATAACATCATTCCCTCCCTCCAGTCACCTCTAATGTACAGTCCTATGTAAATATCATCGCTCACTTCCTTCAGTCACCTCTAATGTACAGTCCTATGTAAATAACATCACTCCCTCCCTCCAGTCACCTCTAATGTACAGTCCTATGTAAATAACATCACTCCCTCCCTCCAGTCACCTCTAATGTACAGTCCTATGTAAATAACATCACTTACTCCCTCCAGTCACCTCCTATGTACAGTCCTATGTAAATAACATCAGTCCCTCCCTCCAGTCACATCTAATGTACAGTCATATGTAAATAACATCACTCCCTCCCTCCAGTCACCTCTAATGTACAGTCCTATGTAAATAACATCAGTCCCTCCCTCCAGTCACATCTAATGTACAGTTCTATGTAAATAACATCACTTACTCCCTCCAGTCACCTCCAATGTACAGTCCTATGTAAATAACATCATTCCCCTCCCTCCAGTCACCTCCTATGTACAGTCCTATGTAAATAACATCACTCCCTCCCTCCAGTCACCTCTAATGTACAGTCCTATGTAAATAACATCATTCCCCTCCCTCCAGTCACCTCCTATGTACAGTCCTATGTAAATAACATCACTCCCTCCTTCCAGTCACCTCCAATGTACAGTCCTATGTAAATAACATCACTCCCTCCCTCCATGTACAGTCCTATGTAAATAACATCAGTCCCTCCCTCCAGTCACATCTAATGTACAGTTCTATGTAAATAACATTGCTCACTCCCTCCAGTCACCTCCAATGTACAGTCCAGGGGCGTAGCAATAGGGGAAGCAGGGGAAGAAGCTGCTTTGGGGCCCAGACCCACAAGGGGCCCCCTCAGGAGGGAGACTAAAAGATTTTATTATCAAGCCCCCCTCAACAGTATTATACAATGACATTATATACAGTGACACTATAGAAAGCGGATGGAGCGGCTGTCAGGCCTTGTCTGGGAGAGCTCAATCTTGACTAGCCACAAGAGTGAGGGTTGCATGTGAGTTCGGGGTTGCGAGGACGTTTCTGGGGGGGCCCAGTTGCTGTGGGGCCCAGTTAGTTGTAGTTATGCCACTGGTACAGTCATATGTAAATAACATCCCTCCACTGCCTTTAGACCTTCTAACACATTATATAGTCCCAGGTAAAAAATAAATTTCCCTTCCTCCAGGAAGGGAGGAGTTATAGGAGGAGAAATCTACAACTCCCAGTATTTCTCTTTCTCTCACATTGAGTCCTTCCCTTCTTCAGTTACTTCTCCTAATATCACATCACGTCATCACAGGTCTTCACCATTATTTCAGCTCTGAGCTCCTCTGCACTGATGACATGGTGGTGATGTAATCACAGGTCCTTCACCTCCTGCAATACAAGTCCTGGTCTGTCGTCGCTCTTGTTGTTGCAGAGTTCCATACAATAATCAACGTGTGCAGTGGATGCAATATTCCCAGTGGCAGTGGCTCTGGACCACCTGAGTAAGGAGCTCCCTGTCCCTATCCTAACTCTGACCCTATCTATTTCTTCCATGAAAACCTTCTCAAACATAGCCTGAAAAGAGTCACAGAATTTTTTTTTGAAATCTTGACCAATTATGACGTAGAGAATGGGGTTAATGCAACAGTTAAAAAGCATAAAACCTGAAGCAATTTTGCCTCCAGTTGTATAGACATAATTACTTGAAAGTATTCTCATAAAGACAAAAAAATGATAAGGAAACCAACAAATTAAGAAAGCGATGACCATGGCTACGATGATCTTAAAAGGCTTGGAAGATTTGATGATGCTTTTATCTTTGATTTGCAAAATAAGAACTGTGTAAGATGAGACGATAATAATGAAGGGAATTAGAAAAAAGAGGAAAAATCGTGTAGTTGGTGCCCACTTCATACTAATAACGATGGAGCAATAGATCTTACCTTTCTTAACAACTGTATCTCTGATGATGTAAGAAGGTAAAGTTAGAACAATAGAAATAACCCAAATGATCAGGACGATAATCAGAGCCAATCTTTTTGTCCGGTGGTTGCGACACCATACCGGGAATACAACACAGAGGCAACGGTCTACACTGATGACCGTCAGCTGGAGGACACTGATGGCCATATTGAGATAAGAAACAAACCAGATGAACTTACACATGAAATTTCCAAATGGCCATTGATAGTCAAGTGCTATTTGTGTAATAATCAAAGGAAGAATAACAGCAAAAGTAAAATCAGCTATCGAGAGGTTGAGGAACCAGATGACATTGATGGTCTTCTCCATCCTGAAGAGGCAGAACCAAATGACCAGACCATTCCCTGTAGTTCCCAATAAAAAAACCACTGAGTACATTACTATTAAGTATCTGTAGATTCCATACTTAAGAGGGTCCTGTGCCAAGGTGTCGTTACCATTATAGACGTTAGAGCTGTCATTAATCAAGGAGTTACCAATAGTCCCGTTCATCATCTTTGTAGGCCCAGTAGCAATTTATCAAATAAATCTGAAAGTAAAGAAAATGTGTTATAGAAATAGGATGTAATAATACAATAAATGCCACTAGTGTTAAGCAAACCAAATTTCAGGATAAATTTGATTTGCCTCAAAGCCGATTTAACCTGAAATAGTGTTTAACCATCCTGCTTGAAGACCTCATACAAAATGTGCCAGATCTTCAACCAAGAAGGCCAAGGCCGGCCAGTTGTGAGCAAATGGATCAGGTAAGTATGATTAATTTTTATTTTATACTTTATACTTTCTAATTTACACATCACTAGTCAGACCACACATGGAGTACTGTGTACAGTTCTGGGCTCCTGTGAACAAGGCAGACATAGCAGAGCTGGAGAGGGTTCAGAGGAGGGCAACTAAAGTAATAACTGGAATGGGTGGACTACAGGACCCAGAAAGATTATCAAAATTAGGGACGACTGAGGGGAGATCTAATAACTATGTATAAATTTATCAGGGGTCAGTACAGAGATCTCTCCCATCATCTATTTATCCCCAGGGCTGTGACTGTGACGAAGGGACATCCTCTGCGTCTGGAGGAAAGAAGGTTTCTACACAAACATTGAAGAGGATTCTTTACAGTAAGAGCAGTGAGACTATGGAACTCTTTACGGTAAGAGCAGTGAGACTATGGATTCTTTACGGTAAGAGCAGTGAGACTATAGAACTCTCTTCCTGAGGAGGTGGTGATGGTAAGTTCACTATAAGAGATCAGGAGAGGCCTGGATGTATTTCTGGAGGTAATAATATTACAGGTTATAGTTACTAGAGAGGGGTCATTGATCCAGGGAGTTATTCTGATTGCCTGATTGGAGTCAGGAAGGAATTTTTTCCCCTAAAGTGGGGAAAATTGGCTTCTACCTCACAGGGGTTTTTGCCTTCCTCTGGATCAACTTGCAGGATAACAGGAAGAACTGGATTGACAAAGGGCTTTTTTCGGCCTTATAAATTATGTATACTATGTATATCAGATGCCGCAATCATGTATGAACGATGATGGAGATGGGAAGTAATTCGTCACAAAGCAAATTGTTTTGTACAATTCGGCGAAGCAGCCAAATCAAATTTTGCAGTACTTCGCCCAACTTTAAATGCCACAATACACAATTGAAGCTTAATAGTCAGAGAACATGATTAACTGATGGTATCATTCGGAACAATGCCTGTTCATAATATTTGCCTTAAATGAATGGCTCTGAGGCCAGATTCACCGAGAGTTCAGTCTCCTGGAAACACATAACAGCCACATTTCTCTGATTTATGATGAAGTTCTTGCCTGACCACAGGTTTATTATCCCATACTCACATGATGCTGTGAGCAGAGTGCAGTAGACACACAATCTGGCAGTAACTCTCTATAATTTAATGAACAATCTAGATGTGCTTACCGAAGGTACAGATATCAGCAATCAAACAAGAACAACTATCTTCCATCCTCCATGAGAACGAGTGGATTCATCTGAAATAAAAAGTAGATAAGCATCTCTAAGAATTCTGGACATCAACTGAGATACAGGCCATTATGTGCAAAATTAGGCGGCAGGAGCTTATTTTCCCAGGACAGATTCTCTGTTGTTCTCAAGATGTTGCTTTTTATGGCAAATGCCACGTTCCATGGAAAACGAACTCCGCAATACAAACAAAGGGAAGAAAGAGGATAGTACCAGGGTGAGTTGAGTTGATTTCCTCGATACTGGCAGCTCATACTGCGTCACAGCAGCTCTCTGCTCCAGCAGGTTTTAGTGTGCACTGGCAGGTGAATTGGGTTGTTTCCTGTATTATCGTTGTGCTGAACTCACCCTCATGCCTGGGACAGTGTTGCTGAAAACGATTAATAGAAAAATATTGGAGAGGGAGAGTGCAAAGAGAGTGCAAAGAAACTGCAGAGAGAGTGCAGGGAGACTCAGGGCTCCTTGACACGAGTGGATGCCGTGTGTGGAATCTGCTGCATGAAAGAGAGCCAAGCCCCGTTCCGGACAGCAGAGACACGGAGCATTACCATGATTGATAAAGCTCTGTGCCTCTCTGTAATTTTTTACTACAAAATTACAGTGAGATAAAGTTGTCACTGTTATTGTGTAGTAAAAATGTCACAGAGAGGCACAGAGAATTATTCAATCACATTAATGCTCCGTGTCTCTGCTGTCCAGAACGGAGCTTGACACTCTTTCATGCAGCAGATTCCACACATGGCATCCACCCGTGTAAAAGAGCCCTGAGTCTCTCTGCTCTCTCCCTGCACTCTCCCTGCATTCTCTCTGCACTCTCTTTGCACTCCCCCCCTACTTATTCCTAATTAGTGTTAAGTGAGCATGCTCGGCCGAATACTGCATTCGGTCGCGATTGGCGGTGCTCGGCACAACCCGGTGTTTAGCCGAACACTGCGTGTGCTAGAGCGCCATGCTCGAGTCCCCTCCCCGCATGTTCCTTGGCTTCTACGCAGCCAATCAGCGTGCGGGGAGGTACTGGCATTCACTGTAATGCCGTAGCCATGTTAGCTACTGGCATTACAGTGATTGGCTGGCCGGGAACACATCATCGGGTGCTATATAGTACCTGGTGTCATGTGACAGTCCGAGTCAGGGAGAGCTGCTGCAAGGAGGCACAGATAGTGTAGGGATAGAAATTGTCTAGGCAGGGCTAGTTGTTCTGTTTAAAAGACCCGAAAGTCCTTTTAAGGAGTATTGTTATATCTGGCTGCAATGGTTTTTTTTTGTTTTGGGGCAAAAATTGTGCAAGTTTGCTTGACCTAAACACCACCTGCGCAGCGTGTGCAGTATAACGTTTGTGTATCCTATATACCTGACATCCGGTGTATTGTTTTCTGCTGCTATTCAAGGCGACATTACCTGCGCTGCGTCTGCTGTATAACGTTTGCGCAAGGAGGGACAGATAGTGTAGGAATAGAATTTGGATAGGCAGGGCTAGATGTTCTGTTTAAAACACCCAAAAGTCCTTTTAAGCTATCTGGCTGCAATATTTTTTTTTCTGAAGTTTGCCTGACCTTAACACTACCTGCGCAGTGTGTGAATTACAATGTTTCTGTATCCTAAATACCTGACATCAGGTGTCATTTTTTCTGCCGCTAATCAAGGCAACATTCCCTGCGCTACATCTGCTGTATAACGTTTTAAAATCCTAAATACCTGTGACATTCAGTGTAATTTTTTCTGACGTTAGTGATGGCGATATTCCCTGCGCTACGACTGCTGTATAACGTTTGAACATCCTAAATACTTGGAAGTCCAAGATGCATCCAGACATCCTCCCCATGCTGTTCCCAAACCATTTCAGTGGTGTTTCCATCATTTTCTCACCTTTCCCTATGAACCAGACGCCCTCCCCTCTTCAGAGCAGGGGGTGCCTGGTTTAGTGCTCAGGTTCTCCTATTGACTTCCATTGTGTTCGGGTGCTCGGTAGAGCACTAAAGCATCACCTAGTGCTTGACCCGAGCACCCCAGCACCCGAGCACTACGATGCTCGATCAACACTATTCCTTATTCAATACCAATAAAACAGAAGCCTTTATTATTCCAATGCCAGCCGGCCAACCAATACCATCCAGTTTGCACCTCTTTGAGGGGCCAAGTCTTAATGACTATCCTCATCTTTTTCTTCAGGTCAGTATAATTACAGGGATACCACATATGGCATGAATTCTTTATCTTGTGTTTTTACACTGAAAAAAAAAAAAAACTTGGGAAAAATTGTTTATTTTTCATTGTCATATTCTAAGCCCCGTATCTTTTTCATAGTTATGTCTACAGAGCTGAGTGAAGACGATCGATGCGGGACGAGCATTAGTTTTTATTGATACCATTTTGGCATGTGTATGACTTTTTGATCACTTTTTAAAATGATTTTGGAGAGGTGAAGTGATAAAAAAAACAAAAATGTTATTTTTTTTTTTTTTTTTAATTCTATGCATGTCCCCTCAACCAGATAGGGAACAAATCATGCTCAGCTGGTTACTGATAGAAGAGGCATGTTTTATGACCTCGATTTCCCAATATTTTCCCTACAAAGATATATTACAGTTTCATGGATTGACATATAAGTCCCCCTAGACACATGGCGTGTCCTCCTCTGTTTCACATACCACAAGTGGAGAAGCTAGGTTTTTATAAACTAGACTCATCTTTGTCCTTAGCTTTGACAATAAAACATTTTAGTATAAATATTCTAATGGCAAAAAGCATTGAGAAAAATGTCCCCTTTCTTTCACTGGTCTAATACATCTTGTATCTGAGTTCAACCTTGTTATCAAAACATAATTTTTACATAACATGTAAGATATTAGAATATTTTTTTTTTATCTTTACGATAATAAATCATAATGAATGTCAAAAACTAACTGTGGTCCATAAAACCTGTGTACTACGTTAATGCACTGGGATATATATATATATATATATATATAATATATAATGTAGCAAGCAAAATATATCTGAAATCTGAGCTTACCGGTCAACTTCTGGCCTCTGACTCGCTCGATGTCTGCTCAGACTGTCCTTTTTTGGAGATTGTGCTGCTGCTTTTATTAAGGCAGTGAAATAATTTATTAATTTATGGACACTTTATGTATTTAACATATTAAACTCCCACTTCCTTTCTAGCATTTTAGTGGAATGTGTAACAATCTCGATATCACACATAATCTCAGCGCTCATCTTGATCTTCCTACTAAGATGTCTATATTTCTTTTAAATACTGCATCCACTTATGGTGTATTATACCTATTCTATTACAGGAATGTGATGCCATTGTGTTGCATGCCACCAGACATATAGATCACATGACCCATCTGTGCAGGTCCTCAAGTCATGGAAATAGAACATAACAATGATAGTCTTTACAGAAAAACTTCTATACTGCAAAACTGATTGTATTAACAATCATTAACCCTTCATCCTCTACTGCCTTTAGGTTTCACTGACTCTGCAGACTGTTTGTTTTCTTTCTCAGTGACATTCGGCAGAGGAGCTCCTCTGATATTGATATAAAATCAGGTACTAAACATAAAGCTGCTTGAGCAGCCCACAGCCAGTATGTACAGGTAGGAAGTGCGTTTAAGGCTTCTTTCACACTAGCGTTAGGTTTGTCCAGCAGGCTGTCCAGTGCACACGTGTGCTGCCGTAAGTTGCTGTGGTTTTTGTCTGGCCACCTCTCGGCATGTTTGCAATGCTGCAGCCTCATCTCCCGCCTGTCCCCATTATAGAGAATGGGGCTGTGAGGAATGAGGAATCATGATCCATGTTAGCTGTGATCCATGTTAGGCATATTTTGATCACATCCATCTGCTGACAACTATCAGATGGAGTAAACACCACAGATGTCCTTCCTTCAAAGCAGGTCACTTGTATACGATTCACACCTTGCTCAGTTACCATAGAGTCAAAGCCCTTTTCATAGGAAGAGCCCTCAGCAGGGAGCTATCAGCTTGTTAGCCATGATACCCACTTTGGAGACATATTGGAGACAGGAATTAATAAATAATTATGGACTGGCCGTTCATCACAAACATAAGCCAATCATATATTCGTGAGACGGGGACAGAGAGGGGCAGGTACATGTCCATAAGTTAGCGATAACATGTCAGGGATCGGAGATATGGGGATCTTCAAGCAGGAACATGATAAGTGTGTCGTGTTTGGTCTCCACCTGCAGCCGGAACCCAGGTGGATCAGTTGGTTTCAGAACCCTTTCCCGGTGACCTCCCGGTCTTGAGCTATGAGCCATAATAGTTTTGTAGGGCTTTTGCTACCAGAACTGGGACAGGGGGGGTTGACTCCTCCCGGGGGAGGAAGGGAGTGGCCGGTTGCAGGGTAAAAGGCCACACAGAACAGAGGCCAGTGTCTTTCTCTGAAGGGGGGTCACCCTGAGCATGGTGTTTGGAGGGACCGTGGAGTTGCTGACATCACTGGCCCCATGTGGTTGCAGCCAGACCTTATAGCAACCCAGAACTCATCTTAACAGACTATTTATCTCTAATGGTAACTGACTCTACAATCATTTTATCCTGTTTGTACCCCTTACTATCCTTGTAATTGTAATCGGACCATTGAACATATCATTCTTTGTCTGTATAGTGTTTGTTGTTTAGTGAGCCCTTAAGGCGATTAAAAATATAATTTAATCTTGAGTTGTTCTGTTATCTCGATCCACGAATCCCATGTCCGTGTTCTCAGTATTATTGTTATACGCTACCTAGGGTTGGCTGCTCACCCGATATAATTCATTAATGGACCGGAATTATATCAGATGACCTGGTGGCAGTACTACTGGGTTGATAGAATCGCTTTCGTTGGTGATAGCGAAAAGGGTTTCTCAGCCGGTCAGGATCGTGAGTGAGCATAGCGCCACGCAGGGATCGCGTGGGCTACCCTCTCTCCCTTTCTGTGCCTTCCTATGTCCGCGTGGACAGGAGGCGTCTGTGAAAAACCGTGCCATATGTTACCTTACACACCCCGAGGAGGCGTGGAATG
This sequence comes from Rhinella marina, assembly GCA_900303285.1. Classification (NCBI taxonomy): domain Eukaryota; kingdom Metazoa; phylum Chordata; class Amphibia; order Anura; family Bufonidae; genus Rhinella; species Rhinella marina. The sequence continues at coordinate 103,894 of ONZH01024142.1, forward strand.
TCACGTGTTTGCAGCATAGGACTGAACCAAACCGCATGATCCCCACGTAAGCAAGCTCAGGGTAGGGCTGTGGGATGCAGTTCATCACGTAGGCTGAGCTAGACTTCCGGCAACACACGTGTGCAAGTGATATTACGGATCTGGCAAGCTGTTCCTCTGCCAAAACAGCCTGCCAAACAAGCCTAACTCTAGTGTGAAGGAAGCCTAAGGGCATGAAATGTGTTGCATTGAAGGAGAAGATTTACCTAAGGAAGGTCATAGGCTTACTTAATGAGATGTGGTGCAGTGGCACAGAACAGAATCATTAATGTAGTGACTGGCACAGAACAGAAGCATCAGTGTAGTGACTGGCACAGGACAGAACCATGAGTGTAGTGACTGGCACAGGACAAAAGCATTAGTGTAGTGACTGACACAGGACAGAAGCATCAGTGTAGTGACTTGTACAAGACAGAAGCATCAGTGTAGTGACTGGTACAGGACAGAAGCATCAGAGTAGTCACTGGCACAGGACAGAAGCATCAGAGTAGTGACTGGCACAGGACAGAAGCATCAGAGTAGTCACTGGCACAGGACAGAAGCATCAGAGTAGTCACTGGCACAGGACAGAAGCATCAGAATAGTGACTGACACGGGACGGAAGTGTCAGCGCAGTGACTGGCACAGGAGAGAGGTATTGGTGTTGTGACTAGCACAGGATAGAAGCTTTGGTGTTTTGACTGTTACTGTACAGAAGCATCAGTGTAATGACTGGCACAGGAGAGAGTCATCAGTGTTGTGACTGACATAGGATAAAGACATCAGCTGGACAGATAGATGAGCCTGGCTGCTGCATTCAATATGGAGTGGGGAGGGGAGGGTTAAGTGAGAGGAAAACCATAAGTAATCTTTTACAGCAATCAAGATAAGAATGAATCCCTGGAACAATATGACTTTTCATAATCTGCACAGTAAGAAAATGACTGATTCTGGAGATATTTTTGTGGTACAAGTGACATGAGCGAGTGATTGAACTGACCACAGATCTTTAAAGAGTATTTAGATGTTTGTAACCAACCATTTTTAAAAATAAAGCAAATACTTATACTGTATACTGTTATAAGTATACATCTACTCTGCAGATCTATGTTTCTCAAAGGCTTTCCTGCACCCGGGGCAAGGATCCAGTCCTGCGCCCCCTCGAAGCACCGACCCCTCCAGGCCCGAGCTCTCCAAGTCCCGCCCCTCCAAGCCCCACACCCTCCAAGCCCAAAGCTTAGTGGAGATGTAAGATATCACACGTTTTCGCAAATACTTATTCCTTCTGTAATAATTCAGGAGCATCACTTCTTGTGATGTTCTATGATGTCCTTATTAGTCCACTTTAAAGTTTACAGAAACATCAAACTGCTATAAAGGTACTTTTGTGTCCACCCCACTCCCAATTGGAGCCAGGAACTTAAAGAACATCCCCCACCTCTCCTGACATGTCTGTCTTAGTAAATACTTGCATTCTCCATGTACTAATTCTGTTCTTATGGCCCTCTGATATGCCTTTCCTACATTATTCCTGCTAGAAGTAATGAATGAATTGCCAGCAGTCTGCAGTTCATGTACAGTTGGGTGTTACCCAGTGGCGTAACTATAGGGGAAGGAGGGGAAGCGGCTGCTTCGGAGCCCGGGCTGACAAGGGGCCCAGCGCCCAGCAGCGTGTCAGTGAAGTTTTATAATTATTTGATACAGTTTTTCAGGCCAGGCCGGGCCCCTTCATATACAGTTCTGTGACATAGGGGGCCCACTCCTTGCCTGCTACATCATCCGCACAGGATGCGTCTTACAGTGAAAGACAGAATAGCCAAGCCGGTACAAGCAGGCAGCGCGCTGTTCCCAATAGGCCCGCCCACCAAGTTCCTTCTGACCACAGGAGGAGGGACTGGAGCGGCAGTTTGAGAAACAGCGCACGCCAGGGAGAAGGAGCAGCATGGCAGCGGCACAGTGACTGGACTTTTCAGGTATGTGACTCTGTGCCCGCTGCCTGTGCCCCCCTTGCCCTTGTCAGCACAGCCCCTGACCCCTATGTTTGCCTCCCTGCCAGAACAGCCACTTGCCCTTATCTGCGCCCCTCTCTGGGTCTTATGACAGTAGTGTGACATATATAGTGTGACAGCACTGTATATGAAGGGGCCCAACCTGGCTTGAAAAACTGTATTAAATAATCATAAAACTTTACTGACAAGCTGCCAGGCCCCTATCTGTGCCCCCCCCCCCTTGATCTGCACCTCCCTGGCCCCTGTCTGTGCCCCGCCCTCCTTGATCTGCACCTCCCTGGCCCCTGTCTGTGCCCCGGCTCTCATCTGTGCCCCCCCCTTCCCAGCCTTTGTCTGCTCCTCCCTGCCCCTTGTCTCTGCCCCCTTGGTTCCTGTGCGCGCCACCCTGGCCCTTGTCTGCGCTTCCCACCCTCCCCGGCCCTTATCTGTTCCCCCTTTTTCTGTGCCTCCCTGGCCCTTGTCTGTGCCCCCTTGGCCCCTGTGTGTGCCACCCTGGCCCTTTCAGTGCAGCCCCTGGCCCTTATCTGTGCCCCACTCCCTCCCCCGGCCTTTGTCTGCGCCTCTCTGGCCCTTGTCTCTGCTGCCCCCTTGTCCCCTGTGTGCGCCACTCCGGGCCTTATCTGTGCACCCCTCCCCCCGGACCTTGCTGTGCCACTGCCCCTTATCTGTGCGCCATCCTGGCCCTTTCAGTGCAGCCCCTGGCCCTTATCTGTGCCCCCCGGGTCTTGTTTGCACCCCTCCCCCACAGCCCTTGTTTGCATGGGAGCGCACAGCTTCATAGATTACTAAAATGTATGATTATGAGACAGTAATCTTGCACACAGCCCAACGCGCAGGTGGGGGACTTGGGGCCCTCGGAGGGGGGCCCCCGTACAGAAATTTGCTGTGGGGCCCAGTCACTTCTAGCTACACCCCTGGTGTTACCAGTTGAAGCAGTGTCCCACCAGCAGCAGTCATGGACAGAGTCAGACACTACTGCTAACACCCACCAGGACCTTTCCAGCAGAGTGCAGACAATGTATTTATTAACTTCTAGCAGGAGTAATAAAGAAATGACACAACACAGAGTCAGAAGAGTAGAGGCTGCAGAACTACTACTACATGGGGAATGCAAGTAGTCACTAAAATGACATGTCAGGAGAGGTGACAAGTCCCCCTTTAATATTACATGGCATGCCCCAATTTTCCCTGCAACCAAACTGTCACAAAGTAGTGACAAAAGACGTCTGGAATCCTCTGTCTGTCACACAGCAGGTGTCTTCTACAGACTGAAGACAGATTCTCTGCCTTCCAACACTGTTAGAGCTTTGCTAAGAAGACTCCTTACTCCCCTTTTTCTACATAGAAAACAAAACATCTGTCCCTAATAAAGAATACTACAGAAACAGTAACCATCCCTGTCCCTACACAATAATAAACCTGAACGACAGTTACATTTTAACTTTACGAGCTTTTATTGCTGCAAAGGTTTTTATGATGTCATCCTAAGAAAGTTTTGCCCCAACCTCATGCTGAATGGCAATTCATGGAAATGGAAATTCTAACATTAGTTAGAGGTAGAGTTGAGCGAATCCTAAAAGATTTGTGGATTCGGGATTCGGCCCGAATTTTCCACGGGATTCGTGGATTCGGGCCGAATCCCGAATCCCATTAAAGTCTATGGGAGACACGAATTATTTTGCAGGGGCCAAAGGTTCGGCCGTATCTATCCGCAAAATTGCGGATAGATACGCCGCGGCTCCTATGAAGAAGCTCTATAGTTGTCCGTGCTTACAGACAACTATAGGCATTTTCAATGGGGCCGCCCGGCGTGTGTTCCGTGCGTACGGAACACACGCCGGGCGGCCCCATTGAAAATGCCTATAGTTGTCCGTACGCACGGACAAGTATAGGGATTCTTCATAGGAGCCGAGAAGACCAAGGCCCAGCCCCCTCCAGCGTCAGGACAAGTAAGTTTTTATGTTTTGTGTGTGTGTATATGTATGTGTGTGTGTAGTATGTGTGTATGTATGTATGTATGTATGTATGTGTGTGTATATGCATACACTGTACGTACTGTATATTGTACAGCGTGGCGCAGGGGTTATATTGTCCTGCATGGTGTAACCACCATGCATTTGTTGTACAGTATATATTATAATCCCTGTACCATGCTATACAATGTACAGTATGATTCATACACCATACTGTATAATACACAGTATGATCCGTACACCATACTGTATAGTATACAATATAATCCGTACACCATGCTGTATAGTATACAGTATAATATATTGATATATTGCTGGCTCACTTTTCCCAGCTCAATATGGAATAGGTGCTCCGTCGGTATTGGTACACCCTTACCAATATTTGACAATATTTGAAAAGGAAAAACGTAATAGACAGGCACTCTATATCTGGATACAATTAATATTAGTACATTAATTAAACATTTAAAACATTTATTAAAAATACCTACATAATATGTATCTTATTGATACCTTAAAAATAATTAAAACAAAAATTTAGAGCAAAGAAATATATAATTATTTGTGCTTTTTTGCGTCTAATATTTGCAGCCACCGCAATAAGTTCAATAATGTATACTTTTCTGGAATTCTTATATCATTTGTGGCGTCCCACAAAATGACAGCAGCTTTTTATTGATATTTGATACACTTGCAAACATGACTTATCTGTCGTCCAGTGACACTTAAAGGCTCATCCGCTGAGAGTAATGTCCTGTCTGACCTCAATGGTGGTTCAGTGGAAGCCGGGCCGCTTACGTCTCCAATGTAGGATAGGAACTCCTATACCGGATAAAGACTGCTGTCTCCGCTAAACTAGAGCGTTGTAGGTGGTGTCGAGCGGCGGTCTCTGTCTCCGTGGGTCTGGAGCGTTATAAATAGTGTCGGGCAGCGGTCTCTATCCCCGCCGGTCTAAAGCATCGGCGGCAGAGGACGAATAAGAGTGGATTCCCAGCTGCTTGTGCTCCGGCATACTTTCTCAGATATTTGAAAATGGCGGGGTTTCAAATAATGTCTCTTTCGCTATTGCGATCACGAGTAGCCCCTTTTAAACAGGTAATAACTCTTCCTGGCTATTGGATATATGTGGAATTGGTTGCAGATGACGCCATACGCGTTTCGAAGTGTTCACACTTCTTCCTCAGTGGCCACTGAGGAAGAAGTGTGAACACTTCGAAACGCGTATGGCGTCATCTGCAACCAATTCCACATATATCCAATAGCCAGGAAGAGTTATTACCTGTTTAAAAGGGGCTACTCGTGATCGCAATAGCGAAAGAGACATTATTTGAAACCCCGCCATTTTCAAATATCTGAGAAAGTATGCCGGAGCACAAGCAGCTGGGAATCCACTCTTATTCGTCCTCTGCCGCCGATGCTTTAGACCGGCGGGGATAGAGACCGCTGCCCGACACTATTTATAACGCTCCAGACCCACGGAGACAGAGACCGCCGCTCGACACCACCTACAACGCTCTAGTTTAGCGGAGACAGCAGTCTTTATCCGGTATAGGAGTTCCTATCCTACATTGGAGACGTAAGCGGTCCGGCTTCCACTGAACCACCATTGAGGTCAGACAGGACATTACTCTCAGCGGATGAGCCTTTAAGTGTCACTGGACGACAGATAAGTCATATTTGCAAGTGTATCAAATATCAGTAAAAAGCTGCTGTCATTTTGTGGGACGCCACAAATGATATAAGAATTCCAGAAAAGTATACATTATTGAACTTATTGCGGTGGCTGCAAATATTAGACGCAAAAAAGCACAAATAATTATATTTCTTTGCTCTAAATTTTTGTTTTAATTATTTTTAAGGTATCAATAAGATACATATTATGTAGGTATTTTTAATAAATGTTTTAAATGTTTAATTAATGTACTAATATTAATTGTATCCAGATATAGAGTGCCCGTCTATTACGTTTTTCCTTTTCTAGTATACAGTATAATCCGTACACCATGCTGTATAGTATACAGTATAATCCGTACACCATGCTGTATAGTATACAGTATAATCCGTACACCATGCTGTATAGTATACAGTATAATCCGTACACCATGCTGTATAGTATACAGTATAATCTGTACACCATGCTGTATAGTATACAGTATAATCCGTACACCATGCTGTATAGTATACAGTATAATCCCTACACCATGCTGTATAGTATACAGTATAGCCCGTACACCATGCTGTATAGTATACAGTATAATCCGTACACCACGCTGTTAAGTATACAGTATAATCCCTACACCATGCTGTATAGTATACAGTATAGTCCGTACACCATGCTGTATAGTATACAGTATAATCCCTACACCATGCTGTATAGTAAACAGTATAATCCGTACACCATGCTGTATAATATACAGTATAATCCCTACACCATGCTGTATAGTATACAGTATAATCCATACACCATGCTGTATAGTATACAATATAATCCCTACACCATGCTGTATAGTATACAGTATAATCCGTACACCATGCTGTATAGTATACAGTATAATCCCTACACCATGCTGTATAGTATACAGTATAGCCCATACACCATGCTGTATAGTATACAGTATAATCCGTACACCATGCTGTATAGTATACAGTATAATCCCTACACCATGCTGTATAGTATACAGTATAATCCGTACACCATGCTGTATAGTATACAGTATAATCTGTACACCATGCTGTATAGTATACAGTATAATCCGTACACCATGCTGTATAGTATACAGTATAATCTGTACACCATGCTGTATAGTATACAGTATAATCTGTACACCATGCTGTATAGTATACAGTATAATCTGTACACCATGCTGTATAGTATACAGTATAATCCGTACACCATGCTGTATAGTATACAGTATAATCTGTACACCATGCTGTATAGTATACAGTATAATCTGTACACCATGCTTTATAGTATACAGTATAATCCCTACACCATGCTGTATAATATACAGTATAATCCATACACCATGCTGTATAGTATACAGTATAATCGGTACACCATGCTGTATAGTATACAGTATAATCCATACACCATGCTGTATAGTATACAGTATAATCCGTACACCATGCTGTATAGTATACAGTATAATCCCTACACCATGCTGTATAGTAAACAGTATAGCCCGTACACCATGCTGTATAGTATACAGTATAATCCGTACACCATGCTGTATAGTATACAGTATAATCCGTACACCATGCTGTATAGTATACAGTATAATCCCTACACCATGCTGTATAGTATACAGTATAATCCGTACACCATGCTGTATAGTATACAGTATAATCTGTACACCATGCTGTATAGTATACAGTATAATCCCTACACCATGCTGTATAGTATACAGTATAGCCCGTACACCATGCTGTATAGTATACAGTATAAGCCGTACACCACGCTGTTAAGTATACAGTATAATCCCTACACCATGCTGTATAGTATACAGTATAGTCCGTACACCATGCTGTATAGTATACAGTATAATCTCTACACCATGCTGTATAGTATACAGTATAATCCGTTCACCATGCTGTATAATATACAGTATAATCCCTACACCATGCTATATAGTATACAGTATAATCCGTACACCATGCTGTATAGTATACAGTATAATCCGTACACCATGCTGTATAGTATACAGTATAATCCCTACACCATGCTGTATAGTATACAGTATAGTCCGTACACCATGCTGTATAGTATACAGTATAATCTGTACACCATGCTGTATAGTATACAGTATAATCCGTACACCATGCTGTATAGTATACAGTATAATCCCTACACCATGCTGTATAGTATATACAGTATAAGTATAGCCGGTACACCATGCTGTATAGTATACAGTATAATCCGTACACCATGGCTGTAAGTATACAGTATAATCCCTACACCATGCTGTATAGTATACAGTATAATCAGTATAATCCTACACCATGCTGTATAGTATACACACCATGTATAGTATACCCGTACACCATGCTGTATAGTATACAGTATAATCCCGCTATAGTATACAGTAATCCGTACACCATGCTGTATAATATACAGTATAATTCCCGACCACCATGCTATTATAGTATACAGTATAATCCATACACCATGCTGTATAGTATACAATATAATCCCTACACCATGCTGTATAGTATACAGTATAATCCGTACACCATGCTGTATAGTATACAGTTATAATCCTACACCATGCTGTATAATACACAGTATAGCCGTACAGTGCTGTATAGTATACAGTATAATCCATACTCCATACTGTATAATATACAGTATAGTCCGTACACCATGCTGTATAATACACAGTATAATCCATACACCATACTGTATAATATACAGTTAAATCCGTACACCATGCTGTATAGTATACAGTATAATCCGTACACCATGCTGTATAATATACAGTATAATCC